>QXTE01000251.1:1538210-1611713 GCA_003942145.1 Platysternon megacephalum
ATTAGACATAGATTTGCGTATTTTATTTTATTTTGCTTGGTAACTTACTTTGTTCTGTCTGTTACTACTTGAAATCACTTAAATCCTACTATCTGTATTTAATAAAATCACTTTCTACTTATTAATTAACTCAGAGTATGTATTAATACCTGGGGGAGCAAACAGCTGTGCATATCTCTCTATCGGTGTTATAGAGGGCGAACAATTTATGAGTTTACCCTGTATAAAGCTTATACAGGGTAAAACGGATTTATTTGGGTTTAGACCCCATTGGGAATTGGGCATCTGAGTGCTAAGGGCAAGCAGACTTCTGTGAGTTGTTCTCAGGTAAACCTGCAGCTTTGGGACAGGTTATTCAGACTCTGGGTCTGTGTCTGGAGCAGATGGGTGTGTCTGGCTTCAGCAAGACAGAGTGCTGAAACTACTGGGCTGGCAGGGAGAATAGAAACAGAGGTGGCCTTTGCACATCAGCTGGAAGCTCCCAACGGGGTTTCTGTGAACCAACCCGTCACAGTGATCTTAGGTGAGAATTGTGAGAATAGCAGACAAAAGACATTTCAGAGAGAAGTGTGATGTTTAAGATGTTGCAGTCCCTGGAAGAACAATATCTTTAAAAAACTGTATGAAATCTTCCACACAGAAAATCTGTATACCTATTTCCATCCACACCCGTCTATCTATTTATGTCTGTCGGTTCCCATACACACCCATAATCTATCTATCTATCTATCTATCTATCTATCTATCTATCTATCTATCTATCTATCTATCTATCTATCTATCTATCAACCCTGAGGCTTGAAGCATTAGGAAGATGGGAGCTTGTGGATGAAATGGGGAAAGAGCAGTCCAAAGCAGCTTAAGATATGAGGATGTTCAAGCACTCCATTGCTAAGGGAGTTCTCTGCCACGATCTATGGTAGGGCAAAGGGAATTGACTGAATGGCTACGGTCTGCGGTTTCATTTCCATTTTAGTTACATGACAGTTTGGAACATTTTAGTTAAAGTGCAGTTATGTTTTGGGGCTGTGGGGGGTGTAAATTGCAATTGACCTTATTGAGCGATGCATGGACAAGCCACGGACATTGAATGTTCACAAAGGTTCCCGTCAGTACAGTGGGGATAAGGGGCTTGGGCAGAGAAGCAAGAGGGAGGAAAAGCGGGAAAAGGTGGCTGCTTGCTGCTGGGAGAGCCTCTTGGGGGTCAGGCCTCTCTCAAGAGCCCTAAGTACCACTGATCTCTCCCCACGAGCTGAGCTGAGACAGCTGGACGGTGCAGAACAGCGGCAGTCGCAGGAGGTTGGTGGCGACCTGTGGAACAGAGCAACTGCTTGCCCGAGGCAATGGATGGCTCAGAGGCCATGGACAGCAGTGATGCTACAGCCCCAGCACCTTTGAGGGGACACAGGGCAGCAGAGCTAAGCAGCTTGGACTGAAGCCATGGAGAAAACAGCACCCAGCTCAAGGGACACTAGTGCAGGCCTCCCTTCACAGCAAGGAAAACTGAAATCACTGCAGCTGGGTTAGGTAGTAGAGCAGCCCCTGGAGCACTGGCCAGCTAGAATCCTGGGACTTCTCCAACCCCGGGCAACTAATGGTGATGGGCCAGCTGGGGAAGAGGGAATTGGCCAGAACTCGTCAGCCACTTGCACCAACTGTAGGTTGGACTGAGGTTACTTGTAAGATACCCTGGGGGAATCTCACATAATAGAACTTCTTAATGTATTAATAGCTGGTTTTCTCAAATTCATTCATGTCTTCCTCCCATCTACACACCCCAAATAAAGTTCCCTTGGTTGCATCGCCTGGACTCAGTGTTTGCCAGTGGGGAAGAATTGCCCATCAAGGGTTCCCATGGTTGTGTATGTATTTCCCCTGGTTTCTGGGTCAAAGCTGGAGCCAGTGCATGTGAAGTCTTTAAGAAAACTCATAGAAAAATTGAACCTGGTCCTTTTGGCTCCTGACACCACCTGGCAGAGGGGGTCACGTGGCAAATGGTTTAATTGGTTTTGCTTGGCCGATTTAAATCAAAATATGGAACATTTCAAAATCAAAAAATGTATATTTAAAAAAAAATGTGTTGTGGGTTGTTTAAGCTGTTATTTTTCAACCAGCTCTGCCCCACACGCAAACATTAGAAAATTGGGAAATACTTCGTAAAGGGTCCAGCCACATCTTGAGAGAATTATCTGGACATCTGTAGTTTGTTGACCTAGATTCCAGTGACCAGAGCCCAACTGCCCTCCCTCTGATGGAGGAGACTCACATCTAGGGTGATAAACCATGAATACGTGTACTTGCAAGGTTATGTATAGAACAGTTGAATATTAACAATCCATTGTTATCAAGGAGGCTACACTGGGAGGAAGGTACTACCCAATGTGAGTAAGACTCAGACACATAATCCAGCTAAAAGTTGAAGTAACATGGAGTTAAAAGCAAACAACAAGTCCTTACATTCTTACTCAGACTTTGCTCTGTCAGTACTCAAGCAAAACTCCCACTGAGTGTCCCAGAGGAAGGATATTGTGCACAGATGTTAAAGCTGTCAACTAGAACCACTGCAGACTCTCAGGAGCAGAAATGCTGATTACATAAATCATATATATATACTGATTTGCTGATGGAAAGGAATAGAATCATCTGTGTAAAAGAGCCTATTTTTACTACCCTTTTATAAATGAATGGCATTGCTCATGGGGGATTTTGCCCATGTCTTCCTCAGCCAAGAAGAGTCTTGAACCAGGGGAAGATTGATTAATTTGGGATTCAAAGTAAAATCTTCAAAAAAATAAAGAAAAACGAAAAACCCTGAGGCCAAATTTTTAAAGGTATTTAGGTACCTAGTGGGATTTTCCAAAGCATCTAGGTGACTAATCCCCATTGATTTCAAGAGATCTTAGGAGAAACTTCAACATATCTTTTATATTTGACTCTTTTAAAACTTTTATCTTGTTCTATTTTCTAAAGGAAATGTCAGCTACTGAGCCAGTAAAAGAGGGGAACCACACAGCAGAGACAGAATTCATCCTGTTGGGGTTTGGAAGAGGTCTATGGATGGAGATGTTCCCCTTTGTGATGTTCCTGGTGATTTACATAATAACCATGCTGGGAAACACCATCCTGGTCCTCATCATTGGAACTGATTCTCAGCTTCACACCCCCATGTACTTCTTCCTCATGAACTTGTCGCTCTTAGATCTCGGCAACTCCTCCTCCATTGCCCCCAGAGCCATGGTGAGCTTCCTATCAGGGAGCAAAGCCATTTCCTACAATGGATGTGCCACCCAATTCTTCTTTGTCACTTTCTTCCTCACCACTGAAGGGTTCCTCCTGGCAGCAATGGCATATGATCGATACTCCGCCATCCGCAACCCGCTCCGGTATCCCATCACCATGTCCAAGTGGGTTTGTATTTGGCTGGTGGTGGGATCGTGTACCTGTGGCTGTGTGAACTCTATGGTGCAAACAAGCTTCACCTTTACACTACACTTTTGTGGGTTTAATGAGATGGATCATTTCTTCTGTGATGGCCCTCCCCTAATTAGTCTGTCCTGCGGTGACACGTTTGTCAATAACATTGTGATGTTTACCTTATGTGGCCTCATTATAGTGAGCAGTGCACTGATTACATTTGTCTCCTATGTCTATATCATCTCCACCATCCTCAGGATTCACTCTGCTGAGGGCAGACACAGAGCCTTCTCCACCTGCACCTCTCACCTGGTGGTTGTGACTTTATTTTATGTGTCCACTGCTTTGATGTATGCCCAGCCCACTAGGCTAGCTTTTCTGTACCCAAGGAAAGTGGTGTCCGTCTTTTATACCCTTTTTGCTCCCATGTTGAATCCTTTCATCTACAGCCTCAGGAACAAGGATGTGAAAGATGCTTTGAGAAGGACTATGAGCAAGAAATGTTTGAAAAAATGAACATTGTCTTTGAACATACAGATGAAACCAATTGGGTCAAAGTATAGTGCAATACAACAACAAATTTTGAGCAGATGTTTATTTTTTATTGGGATTAGTTTGGGGGCAAGTATAAAAAAAATCTTTGTGATCCACAGTATCTATCTATCTATCCTTTTTTCTGTGTGTCTATCTATTGCTCTTTCTGCTTCCCTCTCCACTTACCTGACTAGTTGACCTGTGGTACTCATTGCTACTAAATATTATTTAGATATATGTCATTTGGATATATTTTCAGAATTTTAAAATGGCTTTGATATGTATAGGGCTTCATGCTTTGGGATATCAGTCAGCTACTGCCTGTCTGAGTTAGGAATAAATTTTCTCCATGATTTATCATTCAATTCACCCATCTTTGAAACAGCTGATACTGGCCACCATTGGACACAGGATTCTTCTGCATAGCAATTCCTTTGTTTCTATAATGTTCCAGAACACTGAACATACAACATATTTAAGACAATAAAGTATCTCTCTATATATTTGCATGTTTACATATACTTAGAATAGGAATGACCTCCATCCAAATTGTTAGGTAATGTAAATTTGCTTAGCTAATCTGATTTCTGTGTATCTACACCAGCTCAAGGTCTGGTCCTTGAGTTATCACTGATGCCTAGGTGGGGTAGCTGTTTGGTGATGATGACCAATGTGTGAACTGGCAAGGAAACGGATAGAGCCCATGTTAACCTGGATCACCTATGTATAGTACTATGTCATGTCTGAAACACAGCTCAATAAAGCAAGTGGTTTTGATTCAAATCTCACCCATATTTGTGTAAATCAGGAGCATTCACTGATCCAGGTGTAAATCACTAGTAGCCACATGCAAATCAGTGGATCTAATTTTCCTCTCATTCACCCTGATGTAAATTAGGAGTCACTCCACTGAAGTAAATGCATTTACACTGTCCTAAAGTGTGTGTAAATTGATGGATAATCAGGCCCATTTGCTCTACATTTTACAATGCAATAAACTTAGTAAAATAAACAACTAATAACATTTCCCTTTTTGATTTGGTTGTGAAATGAAAACCACACTTTGAGCCCAATGCTGCAGCACTCTTTGAGGATAACATCACCTTGACTTCAGGAGAGATTTTGGTGCATTGTGTCTTGCCAGATCGAATTTACTATGCAGATTTACCATGGAAATCCCAGGTTATTAATCTGCAATTCTAATTTATTGAATTCAGAATGTACCATCTGAAAAATAAATCTAAGTATAGAGATGAATTGTCTGTTTTCAGTAAGTGAATTCCTACCTTTACTGCTGCTTGGCAGGGTTGGCTGGTGGGTGGGATTCACATCCTACCAGGAGTTAATCTCCAGGGGCCATTGCACTATGACCTCTATTAGTCTCTCCATTAACGCGCTAGTAGAATGTGCATTGGCTTCGCTTAACATCCCCATCCATGCCCTGCCTCCTGCCTCCTGCCTCCTGCCTCCTTCTAGGGCTACTCTATTGCAGTGGCAAAGGGGATGTGGAGCTGGGACTCTGGGGCTGAGGAGGGAGATTGGGAACTCAGGAGTTTCTGTGTTGGTAACCCCAGGGAGATGTGGTTTGAGAAGAGCAAAGCTGCATGTGGAACAGGGGCTGGACATCTGCAGAGGAACTGGATCAATAGGTCTGAGAATGGGGAGGACTTGTCCCTGTTATACCAGACACAGTGGCAGCAGGAATTTTCAAAGGAGCCTATGGGATTTAAGTGCCCATTTCCCATTGAAATGGGCAACTAGCCCCCTTGGGTAACTTTGAAAATCCCAGTCCTAGCTTCTGCCATTTAAGTAAGTGGGAAACCATCTTTGGTTGTGAGTAGAGCTGGTTAGGACTTTTCAATGCAAATATTTATTCAACAGGAAATGCGATTTCTGCAAAATCAAAATTTTCTGTCAGAAAATTTAGATTTTGCTGATTTTTTTCCTTCTGATTTTCTCTTGGGAAAATCAGATCAAACTTTTTTGGTTTGTCAAATCAAACCGAAACTTTTCATTTCAGGACAGCTGAACATTCACCTGTGTCCACCTATGCTGCCATGGTGCATCCTGGGAATTGTAGTCCAGGTGCCTCATGCCTATTTTCTCCCCTACAGGCTGGTTTTTCCTGGCTGCAAAACATATCACCCATTGCTGTCTGGCTGAACCAACATGGTTCCTCTCCTGCCACACACAGGATGGTGTTGGTGGGTGTTAGTATATAAGTCTGTTTGTTAGCCTGAGATAGAATTTTGGTTTGACTTTTGATACTCTTATATCCTTACTAATATGTGTGAACAAAAAACAAAGACACTGTGTGTTGCTTCTGGCCAGCCAGATGGGTTTCTTACTATAATGAGAAGAGATAAGAGATAGAGTTTATAGTGTTGTGGGGTATGGTGAGAGTGAAATATACAAGCATACACTGTAAGGTTGCCTGGCTCCTTTCTCAAGCCAGGGTCAAGCAACCGGTTAGGAGAGGCAAGGGGGTTGCGGGGAGTCATAAGAAACACTAAAAGCCAAAGAAAAGCCTGGTCTTGGCCAGTACACAACCTCACTCCTTGCCCTTCCCATGGGATACAAAAGAGGTGGTACCAAGACCACAAATTCATGACCCTCCAACACGGAACTTGATCATAAGTTGTAAGGGGTGGGACTGTGGGCGTGCACTGCAGGTATATTTGGGCCTGCTAAGAAGGAGGAGGTGGGAATAGGGAACAGGGACATGGGTAAAGGCTCTGCAGCATCAGAGCTATGGATATGCTTGCTTGAAACTAACCAAATAAATATCCCATTGCCTGCACTTCAGACTTCTGCTTTCTGTCTGTGTGACAAGAACCAGGGGAGGGGGTGAAGGGAAAGCCCTCTAACAGCGGGGCTCTCAAACCAGTGGGACTTGGAGATAACATCCCATTGAGAGATACAGGGCAGTTCTCCCTCTCAGAACTATTTGCTCAGGTTTTCTGTAGATGCAGAAAGACGGCACTGTGTCTGGTATATCAGGGGCACATTCCCCATTCTCAGACCTATTGTCCCAGTTTCTCTGCAGAGGCTGCAGCACTGGTTACAATGAGGTTATTTTCCTAAGCATTTCCAGCACAAGGGTCTAGGAAATAAAAACAAAAACAAACATAAAGCTGATATTTTGAGGTAATCATAGAATATCAGGGTTGGAAGGGACCTCTGGAGGTCATCTAACATAAGAAAGGCCGTACCAGGTCAGACCAAAGGCCCATCAGAGGGAGTGAACCTAACAGGCAATGATCAAGTGATCTCTCTCCTGCCATCCATCTCCATCCTCTGACGAACAGAGGCTAGGGACACCAAGTCCAAACCCCTGCTCAAAGCAGGACCAATCCCCAACTAAATCCCCAAATGGCCTCCTCAAAGATTGAGCTCATAACCCTGGGCTTAGCAAGCCAATGTTTAAACCACTGAGCTATCCCTTCCCCCAGGATATGACTCTAGGAGTTTGGACCCTTGGCATAGGTCTACGGTGCCTATGTGTTTATCCAGCCCTGAATAAAATGCACACAGCCATAGATTCTTAGATCCCAAAGTCATTGTGATCAGCTAGTCTGACCGCCTTTTAACACAGGCCTTAGAATTTCCCCCAAAATAATGGACACTCAAGGACATAGAGAAGTAAGACTAAAAAAAAAATGTTTCCCAAGAAGTCTGAATTTCATCACATTTCTATACTCAAATGTACAAGCCTATTATTTTTTTTCCAACAGAGACCAAACAACTCAACATCTTACAGCTTAGTAGCACAATTAATGCTACCAACCTGTGCTGGATTCAAGAAAATGACCATAAAGAAGCAAAGCTCTTTATACCAACCCTCTGAGCTTGGGGTTCCCCAAAGTTTTCATAGGGGAGGAACCAGTTTCTAAGAAAGAGATCTTCTAATCATGAATACCTCCTCTGTAATCACTTGGTCTGGTTCACAAACCTTCCTTAAGGGACCAGGGTGACACAAAAATAGTTATAAAGAAAATGATTAAAATAAACTCATCCACATATCTAATCACAGGGGAATTTACATATGGGGAACATAAAAATAGTCTCATAGACTCCACGGGCAGAAGGGATCATCATGATCACTTAATATGACCTCGTATACATTATGGGCCACAGACCCTCACCCATCCACTCTTGTAGCAGGCCAAGAGCATCTGGTTGAGCTACAGAAGTCCTCAAATCTTGATTTAAAGACTTCAAGTTACAGAGAATTCACCATTTACACTAGTTCAAACCAGACCCATGCCCAGTGCTACAGAGGAAGGTGAAAATCACCCATGGTCTCTGCCAATCTAACCCAGGGGAAATTCTTTCCCATCCCCAAATATGGCAATCAGTTAGACCCTGAGCATGTGGGTAAGAGTCACCAGCCAAAGGGGCTGTGTAGTAGCTGGGAAGGAATAAGACAAAAAGTAGCTGCACATGGTGCAGAGAGGAGATTGTGTGTGTGTGTATTGAGATTTGTTGGAGAAAAAGTCTTCTGGAAACTCTAATAGAGATTTAAACTGAGCTTCAACTAGTAGGAATAGTGTTGATTAGCGGGAGTGCTAGGTGGAGCACAGGATCAAAGAACCACTTTCCTTAACAATAAAGTCTAACTGTGTCAGTGGTCTATTCACCTATGCTACTTCCATGACATTTTTTCCATATACTCCATCTTTACAACATCTAAGAACCCTAACTGTGCAGCCATTAGACCTGGTCAAAATTATTCATGCTAGCCATTTTCCTATCAGACAATGTGGTATTCTTACAACTGAAATTTTCAATGGTAAAATATCAATGGCTGGCTTTTTAAAATTGCCTTCTGGAATGAAATCCATGCTGACCTGAAAGATACACAACTTCTAACTCAATTTTTATTCAGCTGTTATTCAAGACAGCTACAGTGGAATTTGCATGAGTAAAAATAATGAATATCCCCAAGACTTGGTCCACAGAAAATGGAAATGATCTTTTAGCTTCCTTAGTTTGCTTCCCTAGGGCTTATGAAGAATCATTGTCCTTGTGGGTCATTCCAGTGCTCTCTCCTGCCTTGTACCAGGAGAGGGATCTCCTACCCATTCTCTTGGGGGAACTGACTGAACAGTCTGTGTCCCAATTTCCCAACCTCTCCAGATGATAGACACCAGAGACTGATGGGAATTGGAACACCAGGTCTGAACACCTCTTGAATTCCAGGGATCATCCAATCCTTATTGAAATTTCCCCCCTCAGCCATTTCTTTTCCCTGGTCTCGCTAGTGTTCCCTGTGGGTAGAGGACAGACAGAGTTTCGATATACAGAACAGAAAGGAGATTATTTATTGAGGCTCCTGGAGAGAGACTGACATGTGGTTCTCTCAGTCTTTTCAGCTCTCAGCTTGTGTCAATAAAAAGGGTATCTATACGTCCTGGCCTTACATGCCATAAGCAGCATGCTGCTCATGTTCCACCAGCATGAAACTCTCTGTCCCTTTGGAGGGCTGTGTCTGTAACAGAGGCCTGGTGGATAGCACTCATTCCACAGAAAGCTTTCCTTAGTGCCCCCTTCACTTCTTGGTTCCTCAGGCAGTAGATGAAGGGGTTCAGCATGGGGGTGACAATAGTGTACACGACCGACACCAGCTTGTTCAAGTCAAAAGGGTGGATCTTCTTGGGCTGGGCATACATGAAGAGGGAGGTTGAGAAGAAGATGATGACCACAGTGAGGTGGGAGGCGCAAGTGGAGAAGGCTTTCTTCCTCCCCTGGACAGTGGGGAGGTGCAGGATGGTGGCAATGATGCACAGGTAGGAGACAATGGTCACAGAGAGCGGGACCATCAGGATGATCAAGGCTAGCGCAAAGTCCACCATCTCTGCCAGTGACATGTCGGTGCAGGCCAGGTTCAGCACCGGGGAGATGTCGCAGAAGAAATGGTTGATGATCCCTGGGCTGCAAAATGTCAGTTGTGAGATGAAGGACACCTTGACCATGGAGATGGAGAAGCCACTTACCCAGGAGACAGCTGCCAGCTGCAGGCAGAACCGGTGGGTCATGATGGCCGGGTAACGCAGCGGGATGCAGATGGCCACATAGCGGTCATAGGCCATGGAAGCCAGCAGGACACACTCAGTGCATAAGAGGGAGCTGAAGAAGTAGAGTTGGGTCATGCATCCCACAAAGGAGATGCTCTTGTTCTCCACCAGGAAATTCACCAGCAGTTTGGGGATGATGACTGAGATGTACCAGGCTTCCAGGAAGGAGAGGTGACTGAGGAAGAAATACATGGGCTTGTGGAGGTGATGGTTTGTCTGGATCAAGGCAATGATGACCATATTCTCCAGGAGGGTCAGCACATAGGTCATCAGGAATATCACAAAGAGCAGTATCTGTAGCTCCAAGATGGTCGGGAATCCCAGCAGGATGAACTCCTGGACACTGGTGTTGTTCTCCTGCTCCATGGGGCCCTTGACGGTCTGCAGAGTCAGAAACAGACAGAAATAAGGGGTTGAAGTCACCGATGCCTGTTTTCTTGAGATCTTTCACTTCAGCACTTTACTTTGATATTCCTCATTATTAGACCCATCCTCTAGTTTTGGAACCCCTCACCATTGTGGGAACTATGGCCCAGATTCTCAGACAGTGACTGCCGGTGCTACACCAATTTGCCCCAATAGAAGATCTCACTCAATATTACTCTAACAACTCAACCATCCTTAACTCAAAGCTATATAGTGGGAGATTTTAAAAAGCACCTAAGGGATTTAGGAGGGCAAGTCCTATTGAAAATCAGTTCAACTTTCTATTGAAGATTCTTGTGTGGCCACCTTCACTGTAGTATGTGAGCACTTGCATGTAGTTACCCTCACAACACCCACATGAGGTTGGGCCATGCTATTATGCCCATCTTACAGATGGAGAGTGGACAGATGACCAGATTTTCAAAGTTACTTGAGATGCCTACAGATGCAGATAGGCTTCTAGTGGAATTTACAAAAGGACCTAAGTGATTTAGGCACAGACAGTTGGTGGCAGAGCAGGAATGGATCCCAGGGTTTCTCAAGTCCCCAACTAGCCCCATAACTACTGGACCATCCCTCCTCTCATATGTGCTTTGGCACATTTGAAAATCTTTCCCATTGTCTTTAAGAGGGCACAAAGTCCCTGCATGGAATTGTAGAGTGCACAACGACAGAGGAGATCTCTTGTTTACCACTGCAAAGGGTTTGTGCACCCTGGAGCTATTTGCACACATTCCTGCATCTTGAATTACCTGCTACCAGTCAGAACAAAGGCCTGGACATTGTTATAGGAAAGTCCAGTGAAGACCTGTGTTCAATCTGCAGCAGTGGGTCAGAAAAAGGATCAGATATGTTAGGATGCATCAGGATATCAGTAGGAATCTGCCTACTTAAAGGCAATGAAGAAAAAATTCAGATCTCAATTACAATGTGGCAGATCAAGAATAATGCTAACAACTTTCACCACAGAGGGAAAAGGAATGGATACACTTTATGTGTAAGGTAATAAGAGGTATGTTACTGGATTAAGAATCAAGCTTCCTGGGGTCTATTCCTAGTCCTGCCACTGAGTCATTGATCAATTCACCTCACTGTTCAATTCCTCAGTTTCCCCATCTGTCATGTAGTGATAATAAACCTACCTTCATAAAGAGCGTTATAGAATGGAATAATTAATATCAGGATGGGTCATATTTGATGTTAATTCATGTCACAAATGATACTATCTCTCTAATAAGATTCCAGATATGTCACCTGTCTGTGTGTCATTCTGAAGCCTAGAGTGTCTATTGAGTCAGTGTAAAGTGGTTGAAAGAACCCCAAGCGTGGTGGAGGGCTCTTTTTGTTCAGAATATCACCAGGTTCAAACATCACTTGGACTTGTGGTTCCCTGCCATCCTATTTTTAAGTTCTCAGCCATTCTGACTTTACAAATTACACCTCTGCAGTGTACGGCTACAGTAAGGCAGGAATACATTCCATGACAAGAGTCCTAGACCGTTGTGATATCATAGGTAAGTCAACCAATTATCACCCTTACTTTACAGCTAATTTGTGTGCAATAATTTCATTGGTTGTATGAGAGAGACTACACAATGGTGGATTACTTGGTCTAATTGCCACACCCATTACACAGCACAGCTTTCAGCGACCAGTATTAAAAAAATATTGCTATTATATCAAGAAGAAGAAGATAGTTCACTTTTTGATGTTCACTTTATAGCCTGCTACTATCATATTCAATCTGGGGTCCAGAAAAGTCAATAGAAAGTCATCATCACAAGTGGAAGAAGGAAGGAGGGAAGGACAGATAGAGACACTGGATTTTTAGCTTTGAGTGCTACTAGTGTTGCATTTAATTCATGGCCAAAACAAAGTTGGTCATTTTTATGTCCCAGTTTTGCAAAGACTGAAGCAAGCACTTAACTTTAAACACGTGAGTAGCTCCATTACTTTCCACAGAACAACTCATGAGCATAAAATTCACCATGCTATCTTTGCAGGATCAGTATTTGCATGTAAATTTTGAAACTTAGTAGAGGAAAACTCAAATTACAAAAAGGTGAACCAAAATAATAATAATGGTCAACATTTGATGTTAATTTCAAATCATATTTGTCTATTATTATTTAGTGTTACTAGCCATTAATTTCCAATTATACTAGTGTCACATTCATTTAATCTCACAGAAAGTGGAATAGGTTAAAATATAATAATATTTAGATGTGACATGTGATTCATAATACAAAACTAGGTGGGGAGCTATTTAAAAGAGACTAAGGGATTTGGGAGCAGAAGTGACACTAAAAGTGAATGAGACTTGTGTCCCTAAATATCTTAGATGCTTTTGAATATCTCCCTCAGAACTGATATAAAATAGAGGGCTATATTCTCATCTTCATTACACCAACAGAAACAAGAAGTAAATATGAGATTTGCAAAGGAACTTAAGTGAAATACATAGACAAAATCCCATTGGTTTCCAATAGGAATTGGGCATCCTTCCTTTACCTTAAATCCATTGAAATCAATGGAATCACTTCAGATTTACATAAGAACATAAGAATAGCCATACTGGGTCACACCAAAGGTCCATCTAGCCCAGTATCCTGTCTTCTGACAGTGACCAATGCCAGGTGCCCAGAGGGAATGAACAGAGCAGGTAATCATCAAGTGATTCATCCCCTGTTGCCCATTCCCAGCTTATGGCAAACAGAGGCTAGGGACCCCCATCCCTGCCCATCCTGGATAATAGCCTTTGATGGACCTATCCTCCATGAATTTATGGAGTTCTTTTTTGAACCTTGTTATAGTCTTGGCCTTCACAACATCCTCTGGCAAAAAGTTCCACTGGTTGACTGTGTGTTGTGTGAAGAAATACTTCCTTTTGTTTGTTTTAAACCTGCTGCCTATTTATTTCATTTGGTGACCCCTAGTTCTTGTGTTATGAGAAGGAGAAAATAACACTTCCTTATTTACTTTCTCCATACCAGTCATGATTTTATAGACGTCAATCATATCCCCCCTTAGTCATCTCTTTTCCAAGGTGAAAAGTCCCAATCTTATTAATCTCTCCTCATACGGAAGCCGTTCTATACCCCTAATCATTTTTATACTAGTGCAACTGAGATCAGAAAAACGCTCAGCAAATCAAACATATTTAACCTGGGGTTTTCAAAACACTTACGTGAATTAAGTGCCCAGCTCCCATTGACTTGAAAAGAGAGTACATATATATCTTTTAAGCTGTC
This sequence comes from Platysternon megacephalum, assembly GCA_003942145.1. Lineage (NCBI taxonomy): Eukaryota > Metazoa > Chordata > Testudines > Platysternidae > Platysternon > Platysternon megacephalum. The sequence goes on from QXTE01000251.1 coordinate 1,551,913, forward strand.
TTTGAAAACCCTGGCCTTAAAGACCAAGTTTGTATAGAAGATGAGTCTTTATTTGCATGAATGTAACATAAGTGAAGAAATAGTATAGCTAAATAAAGGAAGATAATAATAAATCATGATGCCATTCCTATTCTAGTGACAGCACAGACAATACATTTATGTTGCAGGAATCTGTAGGAAAGAGGTTTTGGGCTAATTTTCTACTAGAGAGTAAGTCCCTCTGTGTATCGTAAGATGTGTTGGGGTTATTTTTATATATATGTGGTTTTATATATTATATCATATTATATGCTAAAGGGTTTATCATAGTCACCATGTAACAAGAAAGGAAGGAAGAAAGAAAGTTCACCAACAGAAAAATGAATTACTGAAATTTACTTGAAATAAAATAAAAATTTTACAGTGTGTAAATCTTTAGAGCTCTGACAATCTATTAAATAACATGAGTCTGTAACTCTGATATTCCCAAGAACATATTAAAGTAAGGAAAAGAATAAAAATTCACTCACTCGTTTGTGAATGTAACCTATAAGCAACAGAGCCAAATCCAGATTTTTTTTTATTCCATTCTTTTAAGGAAAAATTCTCTTTGAAGTTGATGAGAGTTTTGCCTGAATAAGATTAAGTAAAATCTAAACAAGAATTTTCAAAAGGTTTTGGCGTTCTAATCTATATATCCCCATACACATTTATCTGCCAGTATATATATATATATACTCATCTCTCTTTGGCTCTATTACATGTATACTCACTCACTATGTCTCTCTATGTGTATATATACTCGTTTCTCCATCACTCTCTCTACATATATACTCATCTATCTAATATCTCCATCTCTCTGCATATATATTCATCTATCTGATTTCTCCATTTCTCTATATACTCATTTATCTAGTGTCTCTATTTGCATGTATCATAACTGTAATTTTCAGCGGAGTTTACTTTTATTTTAGATTGAGGGAAAATAAAAATGAAGGAAGGAAGAACAAAGCTTCCCATGAGAGAAAGGACAGTGTGTTTGTCTCTCTCTCTATCATATGCTTGCATTGAATGCTTCACAGAATATTCACTGTTGAATGGGAGGCTCCTTAGAAATTTGAAGGTGAAACTATAGTCTTAACAGTGAGCAGTTTCAGAGCCCATACACACTTGAAGGCAACATGTTCTACTTGAGTACCACTTCTGACTCTGCCACTGGCCCGTTGTGTGACCATGTCCAGATCATTAGCACTCTCTGGGTTGTGTTTCCCCTCCCACCCTTCATCTGTCTTGTCTAGTTAGAATGTAAGCTCTTTGAGTCAGGGTTCACTCTAGCTACATGTCTGTACAGCACTGTGCTGTTCCCCTCTGGCGTTATCTGGATTGGTGATCTGCTAGGTCACTCCAATCATTGACTCTGGGAGCCAGCCTTACCCTGCTCTGCTGTGAGAACCCCCACTCCTGGGCTGTTCACACACAGCCTCTGGCATGCGAGCTGCTCCTTGGATTGTGCTACCGAATGACACTAGCCAATATCTCCAGTCCCAGACACAACCCTAGGAACCTCCGTCTTGCAGTGCCCAGTTATGCCCGCTGGACGCTGCAAGCTTATATGAATTGGTTAATTTAACAAAGAAATTGATATGTACCAGGCTTGTTATCCTAAGGGGAGCCTCTGACACACTTCAGATCAAATGCACTGCTTCAGGTAGAATAAACAAACAGATTTATTAGCTATAAAGATAGATTTTAAGTGATTATAAGTCAAAACATAACAAGTCGGATTTGGTCAAATGAAATAAAAGCAAAACACATTCTAAGATTATCTTAACACTTTCAGTGCCCTTACAAACTTAGATCTTCTCACCACAGGCTGACTGGTTGCCCTTCAGCCAGGCTATAATAAATATCAAGGCCAGAAGAGACCACCACAGCCAGCCAGTCTGACCCCTGCATGCACAGGCCACGGAATGTCCCCATTCTATTTAAAAAAAATATATAATCTTTCCTTCAAGCCTCCAAGCAATAGTGCGTCCATCACCTACCTCCCCGCTACAATCCTCCAAGGTTTAGACACCCTAGTTGCCAGCAAATTGTGTCTTATTTTATGGTTATATTAATCTGATTCACACCAGTTGGGGATCTGACCTCACTGACTTCAGCGGAGCCCTGATGATTTCTATCAGCTGAGGATCTGCCAGCACTGGCCTGGCTAGCAAGGTTCACTGGTTTAGGCTGTGGAGCCCACAGTTAACATGGAGGCTGGGGTTTTCAGAAGAGCTTAAGGGAGGTACGTAGTCAGGTCCTGCTGAAAGTCAATGGGTGTTGGGTATCTAGCGCCCACTGGTGTCTCTGGGAATCTCCCCCAGACACAAACTGTGTTGGGTGAGATTTCTGCCCTGTGGGCAAAGCGTACAGCTATTATTGAGGAGTCAGCGAGAGGCCAGCTCAGCACCTGGTGCTATGGTTATGGCTGCATACAGCAGAAACCATGGCTAACAGTGAGGACCAAGCACTGTCTTTCAATAGGACTGCATAAGCCCTTATGACTTGAGGGACTCACTAGTTACCTCTGGGTCAATAGCAGGCCATTACATTGTTAAATCAGACCTCTAGAGGTGACTTCATGGGGGCACCACCAGTGCTCATCCTTGGACAGGCTGAGACCTCTGCTCCCTGATACATCCAATCTCTGTCTTCCGCTGGGCTGGGGTTTTTCTCATGGGAGGGAGGATTCAGTCTAATCACTGTCTATCTATGCATGTGGAGAGCTCTACATCTATGGGCTACTGCCAACATTCCCACCCCTCCCTGTAGCATAGCCAGGATAGGGTATTAGCAGCAAAGCTCCATCCATATGCACAGAGGGTTTTCAGATGGGTTGGGATTGGCAGTGCGTTTCAGAGTAACACCCCATTGAGATGAATGGGGCACTTCCCTTCTCTCCAAGTTATAGTTTCAGGCTCTCTCCAGATTCAGGCACTATTGCTGCATTGATTACACTTGGGGCAATTTCCCCTCTCTCAAATCTGTCATGTCACGCTCTCTGCAGCCTCAGACAGATGTTGCTGCTCTGCTTACAATTTGTTCATGTGTTTTAGATATGTCTTCGCAACCACAAGGCCCTTTGACTGGCAGACGCTCAGAGCAGATACTACCCCTTTTTGAATGTCTGGAAAGCACCTGGCCACTGCAAACAACCAGAATGGTCAATTTCTTTAATTAGTACAAGAAAAGTAGGTGTTCACCATTCTTTCCACTGCCAAAAGGAAATCCAGTGTATCTTCAACTATGGTGTCATAGCCAGCACCACCATACTGAGATCCAGTTAGTCAGGTAGCCCCCATCGGCATAGGTACATTTGGGTCATTTATACCAGCTGACTGATTGCCTGGCTCTCCAAATTTCCCATCTGACCTGCCATTCTTTCAAAGTAGAAGTTTATCTCATGCATATTTCATCTGTTATTCCCCTTGGGTTCAGAAAGTCACTCATTGGGATTAGCTCAAGAGAACACAAAACTTGCTAGAAAGAAAAAAAATAGGATTGAGAAGTGCAACAAGAGAGAAGATACAGACACTGTGTTTGGCATCTGATTTTCTACAAGAAAGAGAGCAGAATAAATATTGTTCTGCAAGGCAAACATTATCATTTGGGTTTGTTTCCAATAAATTTAAATGTGTGTACATGGATGAGCTGAACACTGGAGGAACAACGTTCTCAGTTATTGAGAAACATATAGTTCTGCTCCACTGGAGCATATGTGCCAGATCCCAGCTGGTGTAAATCCACCCTAGCTCTGTCGGAGACAGTGGGTCAGATCCCCAGCTGGTATAAATTGGCTTAGCTCTATTTGAGTATAGGTACCAGATCACTATCTTGTGTAAATCCACCAGTTGCACTGACGTCAGTTGGAGATCTGGCCCTTTTTCTCCAGTGACACAGATGGGGAGCATAAGTAGGAGAGTGATTGTCTATCCTAAGAGCAAAGTCCTTTACTCAATGCAGAATTCTCTTCCCAAGCAAAATTTCCTCTGACCTCAATAGTAGTTTTGCTAAGGAAGGGCTGGCTTCTGCCCTATTGAAATCAATGGGAGTGTCAAACTGTAAGAAGTGCATAAATACTGAGAAAGACTTCATGGTTTGTCTTCAAATTCCTTCCATCTTGTGTGCTTGAGCTGCAGCTTCACAATCCTAGATAACAAATGGAGGATGGATTTATGTCTTCTAACAAAGCTAATATCACACACAAATGCAAAATCGGGAATAACTGGGTACAGTGGTGCTGGAATTAGGGGTACTGGGGGTGCTGCCGCATACCCTGTACTGAAGTAGTAATAACAAACACCAAATACATGGTTTCTATTGTTTCCATCAGGCATAGATCCACTATAAAAATTGTTCCAGCACCCCTAACTGGCAAGGCAGTAGTACTTCAGAAAAGGATCCGGGGGTTATAGTGTTTCACAAATTGAATATGAGCCAAAAATGTCATCCAGTTCGCAAAAAAGTGTGTTAACTGAAGCATCGTACGTAAGACAATGGAGATAATTGTCCCACTCTGCTCAGCACTGTTGAGGATTTAGCTAAAGTACTCAGGCGCGCTTACAGCAATTATGGGCTCTAGGGTAGAACAGTCAATGGGCCCCACACACGCACAAGCTGTGCCCGTGTGGACACGGTCTGCCTGACATTTGGGCGGTTCTGCACCTGCGCTAGCTGGTGCCCAGCGAGCTGCCAGCTGGGCTGCTGAGCGGGATCTTCTGGCATGGCCAGAGCTTCCACATGTCCGTCCGGTAGGGTTGCCAACTGTCTAATCGCGTAAACCCAAAAATGCTTGCCCAACCCCCTGCCTTGCCCCCTGCTCACTCCATCCCCCCTCCCCCATCGCTCACTGTTCCCCACCCTCACTCACTTTCACCAGGCTGGGACAGGGGTGTGGGCTGTGGGAGGGGGGGCGGGGTGCAGTCTATGGGAGGGAGTTTGGGTGAAGGAGGGGGAGCGGGGTCAGTCTCTGGGAGGGAGTTTGGGTGTGGGGTGTGGGCTCTAGGCTGGGGCAGGAGGGGGGCAGGGAGGCGGTGCTTACCTTGGGAGGCTCCTGAAAGCAACTGGAACACCCCTCTTGCAGCAGCTCCTAGGCAGGGTGCCCAGGGTGTCTCTGCATGCTGCTGCCTGCAGGCACCAACCCCGAAGCTGTGGAGTTGGCGCTCGGGGCGAGGCAGCACGTGGAGACCCCTTCCCCAGGGGCCGCAGGGACGTGTCGGAGTGAGGGCGGGCAGGAAGCCTTCCTTAGCCCTGCTGCACTGCCAGCAATAGCAGCCACAGGCCCCCGGGCACTTTTAAATAGCCCGGTCCCCTAGGCAATTGCCCCCTTCTGTCCCTCTCCCCACCATTGGTGGGCCTGGGAGTACTGTGTCCAGGTTTGGGTCCTACACTTTAAGAAAGATGTGTACAAATTGGATCAATAAAAGTAATAAAAGGTTTGGAAAACCTGGTCTCGGAGGAAAGGTTAAAAAGAACTGGGCATGTTTAGTCTTGAGAAAAGAAGGCTGAAGAGGGACCTGATAAGGATGGTGATAAGTTGTTTTCATGTCCGTCAAGAGTAATCTGCAGCAAAGGAGATTTAAGTTAGATATTAGGAAAAACTTTCTGACTCTAAGGACAATTAAGTACTGGAATAATTTACCAAGAGAGGTTGTGAAATCCTCGTTATTGGAGGTTTTTAAAAACAGGTTGGACAAACACCTATCAAAGATGGTCTAGATCTACTTGGTCCTGCCTCAGCCTGGGGGGATGAGCTAGATGACCTCTCAAGATCCCTTCCAGCTACATATTTCCATGATTCTGTGATTTCTTTGTTATGAGATGACAAATTAGATTCATAAAGTAACTATGTTGAAGCTCTTTTGAAACTACATTAAGGAATCTGTCACACTGATTAAAAAAATAGCACTATATAAAATCATTGTAGCCCATATTAAATAATTTTAAAACTGGCTGTTAGTATATAGGTCTGTTTGTTAGCCTGGGATAGAATTTTGGGTTTGACTTTTTGATACTCTTATACTAATATGTGTAAACAAAGGACAAAGACACTGTGTTGTTGCTTCTGCCTAGTCAGCTGGATTTGTTAGTACAATGGGAACAGATAAGAGCAGTTAAAGTGTAACTCAGAGCACACTTTAAGATTGCCTCAACCCTTATCTCAAGGCAAAGTCAAGCAACCAGTTGGGAGGGGCAAAGGGGTTTTTTTTTGGGGGGGGGGGGTATAAAACACTAAAAGACCAAAGAAATGCCTGTCCTTGACCACAACACAACCTCACTCCTTACCCCTCTCATGGGGTACAAGAGAGGTGGGACGAAGACCCCAGACCCAAAATGGAACATGACCCTAAGTTGTAAGGGGTGGGACTGTGGGTGTGTATTTCAGGGACAGTAGTAACTCCTCACTTAAAGTCATCCCGGTTAATGTTGTTTTGTTGTTACGTTGCTGATCAAGTAGAGAACGTGCTCATTTAAAGTTGTGCAATGCTCCAATTACTGGGCAGTTCAGTTGTCCCTCCCCTCACTGCCCTGTGCTGCTCCTGCCCTCTGTCTTGGAGCTGCTCCCTGGAGCCTCCTGCTTGCTGTGCAAGTGGGGGTGGGAAGAGGGGTGCTAATGTCAGGGTGTGCCCCTCCCCCTGCTCCTGCCTCCCCTCCTGTACCCTATCTCCACGGAGCAGTGGGGGGAACAGGACAGGGCTCAGGACAGAGGGAGCATGCTGGCAGCAGCTGCTGTCTCAACTTGCTGATCTACTTAAAATGGCAATGTACTTAGAGTGGGGTCAGCATACTTAAAGGAGCAATGCACATCTCTCTGTCACACACAGGGTGTGTCTCTGTCTCTTTCTGCCATGCTGTCTCTCCTCCCTCCATTTGTGCTGCCTTGTAGAGTGTGAGGCTACATTAACAGCAATGTGTTAACCCTTGAGGGCTCAGCTGAGTGCTAGTTCATCCATCCTCTGACTTCACCACCACAACCAAGCTTCACAATCATCATTGCTGTTGTCGCGAACACGACCCCCTAGGCAGTCATTTGACCTGTTAGGAACAAACACTTCTAGGCAATTTGCTTATAGACTCAAGCCTGAGGCCCGTTTATTGAGCTTACACACACCTATGCATAGGGGTAGCAGACCAAAATTAACTACCACGATTACAAGGTTACATGCCATTTTTAAAGTTTTAAACCGCAACCGCACACACGTCATTGCCAAGCATTAGAGTAAGGGGTGCTTTTTTGAGTCGTCAGCGATTTTCCTCTGGCCATGCCAGGAGGGACTTTTGCAATGTTTTGAACACGCGGGCCCCGTATGGTTCAAGATGGTATTTTTGGGCCTAATGCGAACTCAGGGGGTTTACAGAGGGCAGCTTGTGGTTATTCTGCTTATGCCATGAGCAAAACATTAACACAAATTCCGGTTGCAAAATACAGGTTACAAAAATGATTACGAGAATATTTTAATATATGCTTACATAGTAGATTTAAGCAACACTATTGTTTTATGATGAGTTGCCATGTTTTAACTATAAGCGTTAATAGGGGTTTTGGGGTAAGGGGTACATAGTGGGACAAGAAAAGGGCTATAGTTCCCTTTAGTGTGATCACTAGGACGATGGCAGTGCTAACTGGTTTCAGGTTAGTAGGGCTTTTCTAATTTTTTATTATGGGTGCCCATTAATTACAGGGCTGGCACAGTGCTAGGGAAGGAAAGGGGAGGGGAGGTGGTGGGGGATGGGGACAGACATAAAGGACAGGTGCCTATGGGTAAATTAAGAACAAATAACTTTGATTAACTATAAATCTTACTATATTGGCCATATAACCTTAAAGCAAAAGCTATTACAAAAAGCAGAAGTTTAGTTAGACGCTAGACTAGATTTTGGCCAAGGACATTATTACAAATATTTCAGTTCCCTCTAACGTCTGGCTATTCCCCCCCCTCCCCNATCTCCCCCCCCCCCCTTCCATCCTCAAAGCACAGCCCCATCTGGTTCCAGCTTCCGGTCTGACAGTTTTGAGCCAGGCTGGGGGGGGATAGAAAAGAGGGGAAAAAGTAACTTGGAGGGGACAAAGGAGGGGGGGGTATTTTCTTCACACTGTGTACAGTATTAAATTGTTTGTTTAAAACTTCTACTGTGTGTATGTGTGTGTATATATATATATATATATATATATATATATAGTCTTTTGTCTGGTGAAAATTTTTTCCCTGGAACCTAACATTAATTCTTATGGGGAAATTGGATTCACTTAACATCATTTCGTTTAAGTAGCATTTTCAGGCTCTGAGGCGTAAGAGTTATGGAACACATGTTTGCTGGAAACTAACCCCAATAAACATCACATTGTCTACACTTCAGACTTCTGGTCTTCTGCTTTCTGTCTGTGTGACAAGAACCAGGGTAGAGGGTGAAGGGAAATCCCTCTAACACTGGCTAACTGTAAAAAGTAATTGTAAATGGTGAATCATTTAATAGATGTTTGTCTAGTGGGGTCTTGCGGGTGTCTGTGCTTGGTGCTGCCAAAAAAACCATGATGAGGTGGCAAATAATAATGACGTCAGTTATTCAGGATGATTTAGGTTGCTTGATGAATTGGGATCATTTGAACATGTGTTTCAATACAGCCCCATTCATAGATTCATAGAATCATAGAAGATTAGGGTTGGAAGGGACATCAGGAGGTCATCTAGTCCAACCCCCTGCTCAAAGCAGGACCAATCCCCAACTAAATCATTCCAGCCAGGGCTTTGTCAAGCTGGGCCTTAAAAACCTCTAAGGATGGAGACTTCACCACCTCACTAGGTAACCCATTCCAGTGCTTTACCACCCTCCTAGTGAAAAAGTTTTCCCTAATATCCAACCTAGACCTCCCCCACTGCAACTTGAGACCATTGCTCCTTGTTCTGTCATCTGCCACCACTGAGAACAGTCTAGATCCATCCTCTTTGGAACCCACCTTCAGGTAGTTGAAGGCTGCTATCAAATCCCCCCTCACTCTTCTCTTCTACAGACTAAATAAGCCTAGTTCACTCAGCCTCTCCGTCATAAGTCATGTGCCCCAGCCCCCTAATCATTTTTGTTGCCCTCTGTTGGACTGTCTCCAATTCCCCCCCCCTCCTTTCTGAAGTGGGGGGCCCAAAACTGAATGCAATACTCCAGATGGGGCCTCATTAGTGCCGAATAGAGGTTATACATCTAGGACAAAGAAAAACTGGTCATACTTGCAGGATGGGGGACTCATACTGGAAAGCAGTGACTCTGCTTATCAAAAAAAAACCTGAAAATCTTTTTTTTTTTAGTTTCCCCCCCCAAAAAAAAGTTTTTTTTGTCAAAATAAAATATATTTTGGGTTTTCTAGATGAAAATTTTAGAGGTTTGGTTCAAAACCGAGAAATTTCAGCTGAAAACAAGAGTTGTGTTTGGACTGAAAATGTTTGGTTTTCAGATTTTCGAGTTAAGAGGATTTTTGTTTTTGTTTTGTATGTTATTTGGCTAGTTATGGGGTTTTTTGCAAGCAAAAAAGGGACAAGATTTCTATGGTTTTTGTCATTCAAAATTTTGCATGTCAATATTGCTTGATAAAATTATAAATGCTGAGTTTCATGCCATTTTAAATTTAGAGATTTTAGCTGAGATTTTCAAAACTGCCTTGGTGATATGGATACTCAAATCCCATTAAATCTAATAGGAATTGGGGGCCCATTCTCCTAGGCAGCTTGGAAAACCTCAACCTTTATGTATCAAAGGTTTGCACTGTACTTTTAGGATTGCTGCTTTAATATATGTTACTAGAGACCTGGTCCTAAATATTCCAACCACCCTTGTGGCTTGCACATCCGGAATTGAACAGGGGGTTTTGAGAGCTAAATCTATGAACCAGTACAGAATGAGATAAAAAGCCAAACCTTTGTAAGTGTGGGCTGTAAAAGTCATATCCTTTATGGATCAGCACAGGGCTTGGGGGTTAGGGACAGGGGCTGGTAACATACACTCATGAGTGGGTCATACCAACACTTATACATATGAGTAACTTTTCTCAGGTACATAGTCTATTGAAAGTGTTTGTAAACCTGAGTCCATAGGCTATAAAGAATCTCTGCAGAGATAAATATAGATGATGATGATGATAACTTAACAGCACCTTGACATTTAAATTGAGATCCACAAATTCACTACATGAGCTCTTAAAGTGTTTGTGATTTTGGTCAGTCTGAGTTTGTATCTTCCTATGACTAAATAAAGTCACAAATACTGAGTTTCCTGGGGGTTTAAATGTACAGATTTTAGCTGGGATTTTTAGAGATGCCCACTATATGCTGCAAAATGTCTGTTAGTCTATAAGGTGCCACAGGATTCTTTGCTGCTTTCACTATATGTTCGTATCTCCTGGGAAACTTTGAAAATATGAGCCTTTAAATAACTCGATAATGCCAAAAGTTTGTAGAAGTAATGCTGTGCACACTTCTTAGAGCCTGGGACAAGGAGTCAGAAAACCTGGGTTCCTTTTCTAGTGCTACCACTGACTTCTAGCACTGTCACTTCCCTGCTATGTGCCTCAGTTTCCACTCCCACCTTTAATCCATTTAGATTGTGCTCTCAGCATGGCAGGGGCTATTTCTTACTATGTGCATGCACAGGTCTTAGCACAATGGGGCCCTGGTCTCAGCTGAGATCTCTTGGCATTAAACCAATAATAACAGAAATGTAAAAACCATACTGACATAACAATACTTTGCCTTAGATCAGTGGACACGGGTAGTATGAGAGATTCAAAGCCCTTTAAAGGATGGGATGTCCATTCCCCTTCCTTCTAATGGAAATTAGGCATCTAAATCCCTTGTGCAACTCTGAAAATCTCAACCTGAATGTTGTGAACAGATAACCCCCCACACACAAACACAAAACTGGGATTGGGTCGGCTGACATGCATTGCTCCCATAATTTCAAAATGTTTCATTTCAATTTTGACTTTTTTTATTTTTTACTAGAAGTTAAAATAAATTTCAGCATGAAATGCAAAAATGCAAATGTAGATGCAAAAATAATTGGAAGATTTTCATTTAGAAAATGTTGAGACAAGGTGTTTGGACAAGCTCAATCATTTTGGATTCCCAACACAAGAAAAAGTGTCAAAACTTTCTCTTCTGAAAGAACAGTGTCAGTGCTGATAAACTGGCATTTTCCAGTGGAAAACAAAAGTTTAAAAAAAAGAGTCTTGACCATCTCTATATCTAACAATAAATAAAATGGCTGATTTTTTCAAAAGAACGAAAGGGAGGATGGGGTTCAAATCCCACATGGAAACCCCTGCCGTTGTCATTGCCACCATCAGCTAAAATGTCAAGGGAGGTTTCACCTTCTTCCACAAAGAATAAATAAGAAATTAAGAGAGATGCTGACATTCAATAGATGGACAGAAGGCAAAATGAATGCAGCTGGGTAGCAGAACTGACACATATAGTCAAGCATAGGCAGGTCTTCTTATTGAAAGATCTCACCTGAACATAGGCTCCGACTCCATGTGTGCTCCTCCAGCCCCGGAGGAAGCTGGCACCCATCCATCACAATGATGAGGAGGAGGATGGAAGATAAATGGCAGAACCCATATCCTGCTGTCAATACTAAGAGTGAAGAGTTCACATCAGAGATTTTGGCTGGTAATACCTCCTCCTTAAAGGTAAACCAATTTACAGATTTATGGAATTTAAGGGCAGAAAGAACCATTATGGTCATCTAGACTGACCTCCTGCATAATACAGGTAAGATAATTTCAGCCAGTGATTCTTGCATAGAATAATAACTGCTGGTTGAAATTAGGACATCCCTTTAAGAAACATATTCAGTCGTGATTTTTATAACTTTAAGTGACAGAGACTATATCACATCCCTTTGTAAGTAGTTAAACAATTTTCTATCCTCTTTAGGGAAAATAAAAGATTTGATAGATCATCCTGCTGAATCCTTTGTTTCTACTGCAACATTTACCCCTCTAAGTTGGAAAACACTATAGACTCTGATTCAGGAAGGTACTTAAACATATGCATAACTTTAAGCTAGTGAGCAATCCCATGTAAGTTAATCAGACTGCTCCTGTGCTAAACACTAAGTGCAAGTTGAGTATCTTCTTGAATTGGGGTCATAATGCTTTAGACAGAGAGGAGACATACTCTGTTTTAGACGTTTCCTTCACCAGGGAGTAGCAGATGTATATATAACACACTGGGTTGATTTAGAGTCAGTATTAGCCAGAGGGAAAGTAGAAGGAGTTTCAGAGGAATGTCTTCCTCCATTTATTGATTATTAAAAATTGGTTTGGAACTGAATTCCACTGAGTGTTTGAAGTCAGGATGAAGAAAGAGTCAGAGGTTAGAAAGCTAGGTAGAAAAGGAGGAAACTAAATTCAGCCTGGGAAGATGCAGCTAATTCAGAGAGGGAAAGCCAATATGAACACGTACTGAATAGGAGGGCAAAACCTGGAAAGCTGTAATAATTTGAAAGATATCTATCTATGTTCATTTGCCTCTCTATACTTCACTTCCAACAATTACTCGCTCTCTCTGCTCATTCATTCTTGAGTGTGTGTCACTCTGTCTCTCTGTTTGTCAGTCTACCTATCCATTCTTCTGTCCATTGATCTCAATCTATGTTTGTCTGACTTTCCATTCTTTGATTCAAACAATCTCTCTCTCTCACTCTCTCTCTCTCTCTCTCTCTCTCTCTCTCACACACACACACACACACGATCATTGCTGTGGTGTCTGAGTGCCTTATCAAAGGACAAAAAAGTGGACATGCATTTTCAATGTAATAGAGTTACCAATAAAGCCAGTAAAGGTTTTTGTAGAGACACAGAACCACCATATGATTGCCATTAGGAGAGATCTGAGTGAAAACTCCACAAGAAAAAAAGAAAAAAAAGCAGGAGTTTGAGCAGTGGCTTCCTAAACCCAGGCTTGTTAGTTCAATCCTTGAGGGGGCCATTTAGGGGTCGGGGGCAAAAATCTGCCTGGGGATTGGTCCTGCTTTGAGCAGGGGATTGGACTAGATGACTTCCTGAGGTCCCTTCCAATCCTGATATTCTATGAAAAATAAAAGTTGGAACACATGTAAACAAATTTTGTATAAAACTGATCTCCTTGCAATACTAGTTAATACTAAGCATACTATAAAGTTTCTTTTCTTCCCCCAGCTTCATTTCCAGGCCCATGCAGAAGATCAAAATCAAACATCCATCACAAAATTCATCCTGCTGGGATTCGGGGATCTCCCTGAACTACAGATTCTTCTCTTCATGCTGTTCCTAGTGATCTACTTCATGACCATGGCTGGGAACATTCTCATTGTTGTTCTAATTGTGGCTGATCAACACCTGCACACCCCCATGTACTTCTTCCTGGGGAACCTGTCCTGCTTAGAGATCTGCTACAGCTCCACCATCCTGCCCAGGATGCTGGCCAGTCTCCTGACAGGGGACAGAACCATTTCTGTTAGCGGCTGCATCATGCAATTTAATTGGTTCAGCTCCCTGGCAGCTGTAGAATGTGCTCTCCTAGCAGTGATGTCTTATGATCGGTACTTAGCAATATGTAAACCTCTACACTATGCAGTGCAGATGAATGGCAGCTTGTGCCTCCAGATGGCTTCTTTGTCTTGGATTAGTGGCTTCCTGGCTAGCATGGTCACAACATCTTTGTTAGCACAGTTCACTTTCTGCGGACCGAATGAAATTAATCATTTCTTCTGTGATTTCACCCCTTTGATCAAACTCTCCTGCAGTGACACCAGCCGGATGGAACTCGTGACCTTCATACTTTCCTCCATCTTCACCCTTCCTGCATTCCTATTAACTGTGACATCCTACATTTCTATTATCGCCTCCATCCTGAGAATCCCTTCCACCACGGGGAGGCAAAAGGCCTTTTCCACCTGCTCCTCTCACCTCATTGTGGTGACAATTTTCTATGGGACCCTAATGATTGTCTACATGCTACCAGATAGTGCTACAGTGGGAAACCTGAACAAAATGTTCTCTGTCTTCTACACAGTCCTGACTCCCATGGTCAACCCCCTCATCTACAGCCTGAGAAACAAGGAGGTTAACAGGGCCCTGAGGAAAGCTCTTGTGAAATATGTGCCTTTCCCACAAAAATCAGTAAAGGCAAACTCAATTTGCTAACGTTAGCATGAAATGGAGGTACATAAGAACATAAGAACGGCCATACTGGGTCAGACCTAAGGTCCATCTAACCGAGTATCCTATCTTCTGACAGTGGCCAATGCCAGGTGCCCCAGAGGGAATAAACAGAACCAGTAATCATTAAGTGATCCACCTGTTGTGTCGCCCATTCCCAGCTTCTGGCAAACAGAGGCTAGGGACACCATCCCTGCCCCATCAGAGCTCAGCATACTGTGCCCCATCCCTTAACACCCACCCCTCTGGTAAACTCTAGTTCATGTGTGTGGTCCTTAGTTATATGTTTTTTTTCCTATGAAAGTAATAAAAAAAAATTCATTTTCTGCAAAAATATCATGACACTTTTAATATTTTTTCAAAGAAAATCACATTTAAAGGATTCTTAAAATGTTTCGGTTATCCACTGTTTAGTAAATGGAAAAAAATTAATAGCCATTTCAATAATATGTTCAACAAAATGAAAAAAAATGGATTGAAAAAATTCTACAAAAACTATTGAAATAAACTTGTTTTTAACCCCTTGAAATGAAAATATTCCCGAATTTTTTATTTTGTCTTAACGCAACATTTTCTCTAAATGGTGCAAATTCATCAGGCAAGAAAACCTTGTTCTCACTTGTCTTTGGGTCAGGAAATCACTCTTTTCCTTTAACAATTTACCTTGCAGGTCAGTTCTAATACAGTGAAGAATTATCTATCTTTCTATTGATTTTAAGGGCAAATGGGGCCACTACGATCATAATCAATGTATCTATATGTCTGACAAAGCTGGTTGATTTTTTTTCCAATATGGAAAATTAGCACCAGTAAATTTTGACTATAAATTTTTTAAAAAGGGCAAAAAAACTACTGAGAAGTGAAAATATTTCAGCCCTAAAACAAAACTTTTTTTTCTTATGAAAATTTAATTGTCTGTGAAAAATTTAGTTTTAGCTGAAACTCCAATTTTCCATTTTTTTGAAAAGATCTATCTATCTATCTATCTATCTATCTATCTATCTATCTATCAAATAAAATTGTGCATTGCTGATTCAACAGTAATATATAGATTAAAACGTCACTGAAACTTTTGTGGAAAATGGCAACATTTTAAAGTTGGGGACAGCTTTTCATGGAAAGCTGAATTTTCAAGAAAAGCTGTTTTTCACTGGACAAACATTCTTCTCAAAAAATTTTGATCAACTCCATTTTAGTTCAAGATTTCATGACATAACACTCCCCGGGCCACTGTAATTTTGAATGGGGTGATGGGAAATTAAAATATTTTTTATGTGAGAAGTTGATTTTAAATTAAAATATGATGGTTGTTTCAAGCTTCTGAGGTATTTGAAATTATACAGGAAGTCCTGGGGTGGGGAAGGGGCACAGAAGAAGTGGGGACAGAGTGTAAGTGAAGATATAAAAAGTGTCTGATTTATCTTCTGACACTGAAATTTTGCACATCAGTGAAATAAATAAAACAGGAACATAAATAATGCCAATTCCAAAATGTGTGCACTGGTATGTGTATATAACGATATCTATCTATCTACACATACATGTGTGTATATGTATAGATAGAAAACAGGTCCTTAAAAATATAATGAAGTTAAATGATACGTAGCTATGTTATGTGAATATTTGTATTCATGGATATGTAATATTTTAGCACTAATAATAATAATAATAATAATAAATATTTAATATTTCCCTTCAAAAATGTCCATCTTTGAAATGAAAATAGCCCCTAAAATACGGTCAAGATTTTCAAAAATATTCATTCTCTACAAAAATATCATGACATTTTTTATCATTTTAAAGAGAAAATACCATTTAAAGGATTATCAAAATGTTTCATTTACATGGTATTTTGTAAATGACAAAAGTTCAACACTCATTCAATATTGTTTAAAAAACATTGAGAAGAAAATTGTGTTAAAAAAACTCTAGAAAAAACTATTGAAATAAACTCTTTTAAACCTTTGGAAATGTGCAGATTCTTGCAATTTTGAATTTTTTCCTAAAACAAATTTTTCTCTTATTGGTCATAAGTAGGGCCCTACCAAATTCACAGTCCATTTTGGTCAATTTCATGGTCACAGGATTTTAAAAACCGTAAATTTCATGTGAAATTTCACGGTGTTGTAATTGGAGGTGTCCTGACCCAAAAAGAAGTTTTGGGGTGGTCACAAAGTTATTGTAGAGGGGGTTCTGGTACTGCTACCCTTACTTCTGCACTGCTGCTGACAGCGGAGCTACCTTCAGAGCTGGGCAGCTGGAGAGCAGAGGCTGCTGGCTGGGATCCCAGCTCTGAAGACAGAGCCACCACCAGCACAGAAGTAAGGATGACATGGTATTACCACCCTTACTTCTGTGCTGCTGATGGTGGTGTGCTACCTTCATATCTGGGTGCCTGGCCAAAAGTTGCTGCTCTCTGCCCACTGAGCTATGAAGGCAGTGCAGAAGTAAGGGTGGCAATACCGCAACCCCCCCTAAAATAACCTTGCAACCCATTGAAATTCCCTTTTGGATCAGGACCCCCAATTTGAGAAAAGCTGGTATCCCCTGTGAAATCTGTATAGTATAGCATAAAAACACACAGAAGACCACATTTCATGGGGAGATACCAGATTTCACAATCCATGATGCGTTTTTCATGGCAGTGAATTTGTTAGGGCCCTAGTCATAAGAACATAAGAATGGCCATACTGGGTCAGACCAAAGGTCCATCTAGCCCAGTGGCCAATTGCCAGTTGCCTCAGAGGGAATGAACAGAATAGGTAATCAAAATTATGGTCAAAATTAATTGGGAAAAAAAAGTGTCTCAGTATGTCTTTGCATCAGGAAAGCTCTCTTTTCTTCTACTGTAAATTGCCTTGCATAATAGTAATAACACAGTAAAGAATGACCTATCAATCTATCTATCAATCTATCCCTCTACACATTCATCTATCGACCTATCTAACAGTCTGTTTGTCATCATCATAATCTACTCCAGACTCTTCTCTCTCTCTCTCTTTAAAATAAAATAAAATATTCCCTCTCCCCTATTCCTTGTTGTTTCATAGATACAAACCTCTTGTATCTTAGACACATCAATAAAACTATATTTTTCTTTCACTATAGTCTTCTAAAATGGACCTGGTATTGAGAGAACAAGGATCCAAATATACCACCATGTATCAGAGACCTCAATGTAAATCCAAGTCCCCATCAGAACTGGACAAAGACACCTTGCTAACCATCAGTGGTCTGAAAGGATAGTGTATGTTACATCACCACACAACAAACAGGTTGCATTACAAAAGAGGAAGCTTGAGATTCCTTCATGTTTCCTTCCTGCCAAGGGGTTTAATAGGCATATAGCATGAGTTACAGATGGTCAAAGTTTGTAAAAGGCGTGTGATGGGGTTACCTGGTTAATATTCATATTTGACTTTGAATACAGGGTATGAAGTTCTGCATATGTAAATGAAGTAGGAGCAGTCAAACATAGACATTATCTTACTACCCATTACTACTCTTGTTGCTACTACTACATTTACTTGGCCAACTCACAGCAGGAGTTATTCAGTGGTACTAAAGGGGGCAAAAGTTTCTATAGTTTCATAAAGGTTTAGGCCAGAAGAGATCATTAGCTCATCCATTCTGCCCTTCTGTTCATCACAGGTCATTACATTCCACTCACATACTAAGCCCAATGATTTCAGTTAAACTAAAGGTATTTCAGCCCTCAGGAGACTAAGCTGTTGTATGCCACAGGCACAGAACAGGAACATAAGAACGGCCATGCTAGATCAGACCATTGTTCAATCTAGTCCAGTGTCCTGTCTTCTGACAGTGGCCAATGCCAGGTGCTTCAGAGGGAATGAACAGAACAGAGCAATTAGTGAATGATCTATCACCCGTCATCCAGTCCCAGGTCCTGGCAGTTGGAGGTTTAGGGACACCTAAATCATGGGGTTAAGTCCCTGACTGTTTTGGCTAATTGCCGTTGATGGACCTGTCCTCCATGAACTTATCTAAATCTTTTTTGAACTCAGTTATATTTTGGCCTGACAACGTCCCCTGACAATGAGTTCCATGGGTTGACTGTATGTTATGTGAAAAAGTACTTCCTTTTGTTTGTTTTAAACCTCCTGCCTCTTAATTTCATTGGGTGACCCCTAGTTCTTGTGTTATGTGAAGGGGTAAATAGACTTAGGTGCTATGAGTGGTTGAGGTCCCTGCCGTGGCAGGGAATTGATCAGCTGAGATCAATAGGAAATGCACCGCTTGTGTGGATTGGTCTAGGCTGAGGTTGATGGTGGGATGGAAATTGTTAAAATCATGGCAGAATTCCTCGAGGGCTTATCATAGATAAGCTTATTTTCCATGGGTCCAGATGATGAAGATGACATCAATGTAGCGTGAGTAGAGGCGTGAGGGGACGAGAGCTAAGGAAGTGCCGCTATGAACCCGCATGGCCCCACAGTATGCCAACATTTTTATGGCTGACTTAGAACAACACTTCCTTAGCTCTCATCCCCTAATGCCCCTACTCTACTTGCGCTACATCTGGACCCATGGAAAAGAAGCCCTCGAGGAATTCCACCATAATTTTAACAATTTTAACAATTTCCATTTCCTAGACACTACTGTGCTAATAAGCGATGGTCACATAAACACCACCCTATACTGACCGCTATACTTACCTACATGCCTCCAGCTTCCATCCAGGACACACCACATGATCCATTGTCTACAGCCAAGCTCTAAGATACAACCGCATTTGCTCCAATCCCTCAAAAAGAGACAAACACCTACAAGATCTCTATCAAGCATTCTTAAAACTACAATACCCACCTGCTGAAGTGAAAAAACAGATTGACAGAGCCAGAAGAGTACCCAGAAGTCACCTACTACAGGATAGGCCCAACAAAGAAAATAACAGAACACCATTAGCCGTCACCTTCAGCCCCCAACTAAAACCTCTCCAGCGCATCATCAAAGATCTACAACCTATCCTGAAAGATGATCCCTCACTCTCACAGATCTTGGGAGACAGACCAGTCCTCGCTTACAGACAGCCCCCCAACCTGAAGCAAATACTCACCAGCAACCGCACACCATGGAACCTATCTGTTACCGAAATATCAGGTCCGCCTAGCTGAGAGCCAAATACAGATAGGCAGAGATAAGGAAAGAGAGACTTTATTTGCAAAAATAAAGGAGAGCCTTGCACCTTGGTACAAAGACTTTAACTTACATAAGTTTTATAGATTTTTTATACACATTTAGATAGAGACCCTTGCCGTGGTAATACTTGATTGGTGGTTCCAGACCCTGTGCTTCTACTATTTGGTCAGTGAAAACTAGTTTGGAACCTGCATTTTTTGGCTTAAGGGACTAGAACAAACATAGTTGAAAAGTTTAGGGTTTTGTTCTTAGTGTGGCTTTTGCTTTCCCCTAGTGGCCACTAATACAAATTGCCATAGGGGTTTTCTCAGGGAAGGGAAATCACTTGGTGACTTTCACAGCTCCCCCTTCGGGCCTGACTAACCCAAGTTGTCAGGCCCGTTACGCAATTTGCGATCAAGCTGGAGGGAAAGATACTGGGTTTTCTTTTGGACAGCAGAGCTTCTGGTTACAGCAGTAAACAAACATTTTGCACATTGTATTATTACCCAAATAACACATAGAAAGAGAAGAAGGAAAATAATTTATTTAATATGCATGTGTGGCATTTATGGGGCCCAATGGGAGGAATGAGGGAAACCACTGTCCTTGATGAAGGATGCCTGTTGATTTTACAGTAAAGGCCCTTTCCAGGAGACAAGGGGGTTTTGGGGCGTTTGTAGAGGTATTTAAAGGGTAGAGGGTCCCAGTTCTGGCATCAAACCGCAGGGTTTGGTCACAGGCTTTAAGGGGAAGGGAGCCCACGTCCCTCCCAAGTCCTTTTACATTTTTTAAGCAAAGGGGCAGGTTATACCCAGTCCCTAGGATACTAAAAAGAGGGATTTTTGTAGCTGCCCAATAGTAATGCCAAACCTTAGACATTTTTTTATATTTGTTGTACTGATATTTTTTAATTTATGCCCATTCAGTTTTCCGTACTACCTGTAAGGAGAGTACTTTAGAGAGATTTGCAGGTACAGCTTATAATTTTATTTTATTTTTAGAAAGGGTTTGGTGACACAACCAACAATTACATAGGTGCCCCAATGTGGCCAGGCGCTGTAAGGACTTCATCACTGGGTGGGGGTTGGCATGTAGAAGGGGCAAACTTAAAAGAAGTAGCCACTGTACCACCACCCCCCACAAAATTATAGTTATAAAGTCTTAGGACTTATTTTACCCGAATAAAAGTTTCAGTCCCTTGAGGGGTTCAGTTTGCCAGGTATTGTTTGCTTTTGGCTTTTCCGGGTCGCGGTGGGAAGAGCTGGTGGTGGTTTTTTGAGGTTCGGAGTCGTCTGCTTCTGGCCCCGGCCTAGGGGCTAGCTTGACTTGAGTGTAATTCAAGTGTTTTGTTTTTTTACTTGAATTGCAGTGTGGGAGGTAAGAAGGACTTGGAAAGGGCCTTTCCACCGGGGTAGGAGAGGCTCGTGTTTTTACTTTTTTACATAGACCCAATCCCCAGGAGTGATTTGATGGGCAGGGACATCTGCAGGTAGGGACTGAAATTGGGCTGTGTACCTGTGAAGAGATATAAGAGCAGTTTGGAGGGAAATAACATATCTGGTTAGCTCCTCGTCACCCCAGGTAGCTAGATTAGTCACAGGTTTTGGATCAGCAAATCCGGTGTATGGCCTGCCAAATAAAAGTTTAAAAGGTGAGAGACAAAGTCGGCCCCTTGGGGCAGTCCAAACTGCCAGGACGGCCAGAGGTAAAGCCTGAAGCCATTTTAATTCAGTTTGAGCACACAGTTTAGAAAGTTTAAGCTTTAAAGTTTGGTTCATTTTTTTTATTTGTTTGGAAGATGGTGGCCTCCAAGGGGTGTGTAGGAGCCAGGTAATACCTAGGGCCTTTGCAATATGTTGAATAACCTGGGCAGTGAAATTAGTTTTTTGATTAGAGTCAATAGACCTAGGGGGGCCAAACCTAGGAATAACGTGGTTTAGTAAAATTTTTCCTACTTCTAAGGCGGTTGCTCGTTTTGTTGGAAATGCTTCAGTCCAGCCAGTTAATTGGCACACGATTACCAGGAGGTACTTGTAGCCTTGGCACTTAGGCATCTTTGAGTAGTCAATTTGGAGTCGTTCAAAGGGTGTGTATGCCCATAACTAGGCACCGGGGGGGGCCTTTTGTTTCCCCCCTTGGATTGAATTTTGCACAAATGTCACAGGTAGCAAGAACTCGTTTAGCTTCCTGGAATACTCCAGGAGCATACCAAAGTCTATTTCAGTAGCTGCCATGGCCTCTGCTTTTTTGTGTGTTTCCTGATGTAGTTTAAGCAGGGCAGGCCGCAAGGCAGCTCGGGGCAAGGCTCTTTTTCCATCAGGTAGTTCCCATTTTTTTGTGTGTGTTTTGGTGGCCCCCACGCCCTCCCAAAGTTGGCCCGTTGCATGGCAAACACCAAAGGCATATTTTGAGTCAGTATATATGTTTACCGACTGACCTGCTGCCAGCTCACATGCTCGGGTGAGGGCTTTTAATTCTGCCGCCTGAGCTGAGGTAGAGGGTCCCAGGGGGGCAGACTGTAATACATTAAACTGAGTAGTTACTGCAAATCCAGATATTCGTTGTCCTTCCACGACCCGTGCAGAGCCATCTGTGTACAGCTCCAGTTCAGCATTTGGGATGGGCACATCTGAAAGATTTGATTGAGGTTTTTTCTGGTGTTGCACTGATATATTTTTGCGGCAGTCGAGTCCAGATTAGTTGTTCTGCTCTCCCAGTCTTTGGATCCGTCCATGTAAATGCAAAGATATCCCAGCTGTCCTGATCTAGGGGAATACTGAAAAAGGCATTACACAAGTCTATTACCGAATAGCAAGCAGTACCTGCTGGAATGGCAGTCAGGATAGTGTGAGGGTTAGGTACCACATTGTGCCTAGCCTGGATGACTTTATTTACTGCACGCAAGTCCTGGACAAATCGATATACCGGCTTTTCCTCTGAATCCAGGTCAGGTTTTTTCACTGGCAGGATGGGGGTGTTGAAAGGAGACTTGGTGCGAACTAACACTCCCAACCGTAGGAATGTGGTGATAAGACTCCGAAGGCCGAGCAGAGCTGGGAAGGGGGACACTGAGGAATCTCAATGTCTGGCTTCAGGGTTATTTGTACTGGCTCTGTCTGGAGAGTTTTAAGGTCCGCCCTTGAAGTGCCCCATAGGGAGGCTTGTACCTCCTGTCTGAGTCGCTCGGGTAGGTGCATCGGGCCCGCAGGAAGGTTCGGGTTTTTGGCAGCCTGGGTTAATACGGCGCATAGCTGAGGAAGCTGACTCTGAGGCAACCGAAGAATGATTTTGTCATCTGAAAATAAAATCTGAGCACGTAGTTTACACAACAGATCTCTGCCCAAAAGATTAACTGGAGAGTCAGGAGCTAGTAAAAAGGCATGTGAAGCTGAGACACCAGAGATTTTCACAGTAGTTTTTTGTAATACAGCACAGTCAAATGGCTTTTTGCCTATACCCATTACCGGAATGCTTTTATTCGTGAGGCTCCCTTTCTGTGGCTTGGCAGTAACAGTAGAAAGGGCAGCCCCTGAATTCAGGAGACAAGAATAAGCGGTTCCTCCCAAACTTAGGCGAACCTGGGGGTCTGTGGAGGAACAAACAGAAGTGGTAAAGTCATTGGAATAGGTGACAAGAGGACCCCTGGGTCGCCGTCAACGGTGTCTGTTCTTGCCACAGCCATCTGTTGCTGAGGTCGGTCTGGGCGACGGGGCTAGTGTCCGGTGGGTAGGTTTGGACACTCTCTCTTCCAGTGATCAAACTGCTTACAGTAGTTACACATATTATTAGCACGACTCGGGGCCATTTATTTAACATATAATACAAAGGACTATTCTTAGAGGGTTTTACCAGAGACCCACCCATCTGCCTGCTGACACTCTAACAGAGAATTACACAGAGAACAGAGGGAATTATGGCCTAATCCAAAATCTTATCACAAGATTTTTCTACCTACACTGACTGCTAAAGGGGACGGGACAGAAGGATCCCACTCGACCTCAGAGCTTCATCACACGCGATGGCTTCCACTCTGAGGAATTATGAATGAGAGGCTCAGTTCCGCTCCCACTCCAACGTTCAAACGTATAAGGCAGAAAAACATTAACCGGTTAACCAAAACAAAACAGATAGTGTTTCCTTATCCTAGTAGGACTCACCTTATCGGAACACGAACCCCAGGGGCTGCGGTGAAGCAGAGAAAGAGGGGCTAAACACCCCGTTGGTGCCGTTCCCAGTTCTCCGCAGCCATCCGGAGTCCAATGTCCGAGCTAGGAGGGTCCCATCTGGGGTGCCAGAAACTGTTACCGAAATATCGGGTCCGCCTAGCTGAGAGCCAAATACAGATAGGCAGAGATAAGGAAAGAGAGACTTTATTTGCAAAATAAAGGAGAGCCTTGCACCTTGGTACAAAGACTCTAACTCACACAAGTTTTACAGATTTTTTATACACATTCAGATAGAGACCCTTGCCTTGGTAACACTTGATTGGTGGTTCCAGACCCTGTGCTTCTACTATTTGGTCAGTGAAAACTAGTTTGGAACCAGCATTTCCTGGCTTAAGGGATCAGAAAAAACAGAGTTGAAAAGTTCAGGGTTTTGTTCTTAGTGTGGCTTCTGCTTTCCCCTAGTGGCCACTAATACAAATTGCCATAGGGGTTTTCTCAGGGAAGGGAAATCACTTGGTGACTTTCACATATCCTTGCAACAAAGCCCGATGCCAACTCTGTACGCATGTCTATTGAAGTGACACCATCATAAGACATAATCACATCAGCCACACCATCAGGGGCTCGTTCACCTGCACATCTACCAACGTGATATGTGCCAGCAATGCCCCTCTGCCATATACATTGGCCAAACCAGACAGTCTCTACGCAAAAGAATAAATGGACACAAATCTGACATCAGGAATCATAACATTAAAAAACCAGTGGGAGAACACTTCAACCTCTCTAACCACTCAGTGACAGACTTGAAGGTGGCAATTTTGTAACAAAAAAACTTCAAAAACAGACTCCAAAGAGAGATTGCTGAACTTGAATTAATATGCAAATTAGATACAATTAACTTAGGTTTGAACAGAGACTGGGAATGGTTGGGTTATTACACTAATTGAATCTATTTCCCCATGGTAAATATCCTCACACCTTCTATGGGTCATCTCGATTATCACTTCAAAAGTTTTGTTTTTTTCTCCTGCTGATGATAGCTCATCTCAATTGATTGGCCTCTTACAGTTGGTATGGCTGTGACATTGTGCAGTCTATATGATTTTGTAAAAATATGATAATAAGTGAGTATAATGTAACTGGAATATGCTTCATGCAAAAGGTATCATCACAAAGCTTATAATCTACTGAGAGTGATCATCCTATTTGTATAAATGTATCACTCTTGTATCTAAAACTAGAAATATAAAATATAACTCTGAGGGCCTATTGTAATTATGCAAAGTGTGGGCCATTAATGGTGGTTTGGAATCTTGATGACTCCCATTAACCAGAGCCATTGTCTGCAGATGGCTGTATTTACCTGTGAGTCTTCCTGTATATGTGTGTGCTGGCAAGTGAGTAATGAAGCCTTGCAGTGACATGTGATCATGTCACCTGAACTGGAATCCATCTTTAACCTGGTGCTTTTCCAGTGAGGGGTGGGGGAACCCAGAGGGACAAAGGATTCCCGCCTTATGCAAAAGATATATAAAGGGGTGGAAGAGAACAGAGGGGGAGAGGAGCCATCATGAAGAATCCCCTAGCTATCACCTGAGCTGGAACAAGAGCTGTACCAGGGGAAAGAATTGTGCCCAGGCCTGGAAGGTGTCCAGTCTGAGAAAAAACTTACTGAAGCATCTCTGAGGGTGAGATTATCTGTATTCAGTTTGATTAGACATAGATTTGCGCATTTTATTTTATTTTGCTGGGTAACTTACTTTGTTCTGTCTGTTACTACTTGGAATCACTTAAATCCTACTTTCTGTATTTAATAAAATCACTTTCTACTTATTAATTAACTCAGAGTATGTATTAATACCTGGGGGAGCAAACAGCTGTGCATATCTCTCTATCAGTGTTATAGAGGGTGAACAATTTATGAGTTTACCCTGTATAAGCTTTATACAGGGTAAAACGGATTTTATTTGGGTTTAGACCCCATTGGGAATTGGGCATCTGAGTGCTAAAGGCAAGCACACTTCTGTGAGCTGTTTTCAGGTAAACCTGCAGCTTTGGGACAGGTGATTCAGACCCTGGGTCTGTGTCTGGAGCAGACGGGTGTGTCTGGCTTCAGCAAGACAGGGTGCTGGAGCCACCGAGCTGGCAGGGAGAACAGGAACGGAGGTAGCCTTTGCACATCAGTCGGCAGCTCCCAAGGGGGTTTCTGTGATCCAACCCGTCACAATGGCTACTTCCACTTTTTCATGTTCTCTGTATGTATAAATATCTTCTTGCTGTATGTTCCAGTCTATGCATCCAATGAAGTGGGCTGTAGCCCACGAAAGCTTATGCTCAAATAAATTTGTTCGTCTCTAAGGTGTCACAAGTACTCCTGTTCTTTTTGCGGATACAGACTAACACGGCTGCTACTCTGAAACATGTTACTACTGCTTTTCTTCTTCTAGCTTGCATTCCACCTAAACAGAGTCAGCTCTTCAAGTCCTTCTTCTCCATTCCAGTCTGTCTTGAAGCAGTTCCTCTGAAACTTTGCAGCTAACCAGATCCTTTTGTAGGACATCCATCCATCTAGTTTTGGGTCATCATTCTGTTTTCCTCCTCTTCTAAGTTCAACAGGCTGTTTCCCATCTGTTCTTCCAATTTTCCTTTCACACGCCCAAATCATCTAAGCCTGGATTCCCTTCACTTTTTCACACTTCCTCTAATTTGTTCGTTCCAAGCATGGCCCATCCTTATAACACCAAGCATCCACCTTAACAATTTCATTTCCACTTTATTCAAGATCTGTTCTGGTCTCTAGTAACTTATGTCACTACTATTGTTAATTCAACAGGAGTTTTGCCTTTGACTTTAATGGGGCCCAAATTTCCTGCCAACACTCTCCATGTAAGTTGGACAATAGCTCTGCCCTGACTCCTCTTCCATGTCCCCAGCCCACACCTTCTTCTTTTCTCTTTGGCAGAGCTTTATGAGGCCTCTAGAGCCTGTGGTGTGTAAGCTGAGACACATGGAAGCCTATTATTTGCACTGTGGAAGCAGAGAAAGAACTGACAGGAAGGGAATGCAATGCATGACAGTTTGTTAGCAAGAGTCAGGCTAACTGGAACCCTAATAACGTGAGATTTGTAGAAGCGAGAATTGTGTGAGGCGAGTGGGAAAGAACTGGGTGAGAAGTTGTTGCGACCTTGTGTAGATAATGTGTAGAAAATATTGTATGTAGACTAGAGTCAAAATAAGTGAGAAAAATAAGACATCAAGATGGCCTATGTATAAACAAAATGGAGCTGTTGCTTATTATTGTGTGTAACAAAAGGTATAAATGCTGCTGTAATTGTTTACCTAGAGAGAGACTTGTTTAGCCCTCTCCCTCTACTCAATTGCTAGAGAAAATAAAGTATCTGACTTGCTGCACCCAAACAAATAGTGAGAACTCTGTTATTCTCCGACAATTTGGGGGCTCGTCCGGGATGGCAACGCCCGCAGAAGCACCGGTAGCTGCTGCTGATCATTCCCCTTCGAACCCCATGGCGCCACAAGAGAGGTATGAGACCTTTTGAAATCTCTATTGGGGTGTCGGAGGAGGACTGTCTGTGGAGCCGTCTGTCCCTGTTGGGCTCACGCCATCTGAACTTATTGACTGTGCAGCAAGGTCAGATGCAGAGCGGCTTAGGGGAATTGTTTGCCGCCCCCTGTTTGCATATGCGAGGTGCATAGGTATGCACCAGTGAGGGGTTGTTACCGCCTCGAGTGTAGAGTCCGGACCGAGGGGTTGTTACCGCCTCAGGAGGGGTTTTTACCGCCTCGAGTGATGCATCGTGGTACTTGGGAGTAGTACCTGGAATAGAGGCCTTGGTGTGTGTGTGTGTGTGTGTGTGTGTGTGTGTGTGTGTACACCAGTGTGAATTGAGTGTTACCGGAAGACGCCCAGAGTACTCTGCGAAGTCTTTTGGCTCGTGACCAGAACTACTCTAATGCAAGCCCGGTAACTAGAGGATCTTGTAGGAGATCCGACCCACGGTGGGCTAACTCGGCCTGGCATCATCCGGCGAGGAGGCTACCTGGGTCCAGGAGTGTGTGAACCCATCTTCCCTCCCCTTCTCCTCTCTGTGTGCGCCACTGACAGTCTGATCATCTCACTGGATGCAACAGAGTAAGCGGCGCCATCTCTCTGAGACTAGCCGACGCTCTTTGCTGAAGGGAGGTGTAGGAGGGTCGTGGCCATCCTCGTTAGTCTTTCCTGTGTGAGTACCCTGTAGGGAGAGATCCTTAGTTTGAGCTGCTAGCGCGGACAGGGCTTCCTCCCTGTGTATGTGATTGGAAAATGGGTGGGGGACAGTCTAAGCATTCCCTCACACCCCCTAAGGGTACCCCAGCTTATTTCATGTACGTACGTTATAGTCCTAAAACCTGCAGGTATTTAGAAATTGGAATTTTAGCACACGTGATAATCCATTTAAACAATGCCCACTAGAAGGTACCTTCAATCTAGATAAGATCATACATCTCAGAGGAGCTTTTAATCACCAAAAAGCCTCTGACATACAATGGGAGCAATTTGTCTATAGCATCCGGATGCCTCCCTACCCAAATCATTTTATTAACTCCCTCGGCTTCTTTATATCCCCAAGTAAGGTAAGGCTGAAAGCAAGGAGGGAAAGGAACGGGTTAATTTGAAATTCAGCTTGGCCCAAGAGATAAAGAAAAAGCTGGTCTGCGTTCAAGGTCAAGAATCGACACAGACCATGCCAAGTACAAAGAAAAACTGCTTTCAGCTGGCTGTGGGAAAAATATAGACAGAGGCAAACCAAAGGCAATACAAGTTACAGGATTGAGATTACATTTGCAAAGTTTAACTGTCCAGTGAGATCCAACAGTCTGCCTTTGCGACCCTGGAGCCGGCGTGGTTTGGGGACGCTGAAGAAGCCACAGGCAGCCAGCCTGGACTGGAATCTCTGAAAGAGACGCCGCAGGAGACCCCAGAGTGTAAAAGAACAACCCTCCCAAGAGTGGAAGCAAGTTGGAGATTCTGGACAAGCTGTATACAGGATAATCTCCCGTCCATCTCCCCCTTCTCTGGATGTTATACACAGACGTGGCCAGTCTGGACGTACGTGTGTGAGTATGAAAGTGCTTAGGGCTTGGGGCATTAATGTTTTCTTTCCTTAAGTGATATGGGAGTGTTCCCAACACTCTCTGTTGTTGTTTTATTATTTTTTTAATGAAGCTTTAAAATTCAGTCATATGGTGTGTTTTCTTCATCTTCCGCTAACGATCCTGCCATGTCAGCCTGATCATCTGACACGAGAAATAGATTGGTAACTGAAATCTGTCAGTTTTGGTGGAAAATTAAGAAGAGTTTGTTCTGCCCAATGGGGTGCACATCATCTATTTGTTTTGCCCTTGTTATTTTATGTTTGCTTTGCTTGGTATTGTTGGTGTAGTATATTGAGGACTGCGTGGTTGGAAGTGTGCCCACTCTCAGACACAGTAAGTCTGAGAACCAGAGAGGGGTTTAGCATTCCTCTCTCCAACCCGGTTGACCGGGAAGAGTGTCAGATGGATCTACCCCCAGTCGTAGCAGGACTGGGCAATAGAGAAGTTGGAGAAAAGAGATGTGTACTTGATAACTAGAATTGAGCAATTAAGAGCATAGATCATGAACCAGGCAGCAACTCAAACCTATGCCCAGGGCAAGTTGCAAGCCTTGAGACAGGACTTCCAGGCAGAAAAGGAAGCACTAGCTAAGCAAGTACCGGTTCTTCAGGGACTTGTCAATATTTAACCATTGTGCTCAGCATACGCCGTAACAGCAGTGTGTTTGCCACAAGAGAAAATTGAATAGCTAAACGCCAATGGGCCATGTGTTTTTGCCCAGGTAGCAAGCCTCACGAGGGAGGACTCGGGTAGCCTTGTGAGTAAGAATGTGTAAGGGAAGAGACGAGGAAGGGTGGGGGCTAGTTGAGAAGCCCACCCTCCTAGCTAAATTGGTAGTGGAACAAGCTGGTGCCCATGGAAGGGACGGTTCAGCGAGAAATGCAGGATCGGGCCCAAGCGGGCAGGCAACAGATAGAGTATTTGGAAAACAGGTTGGAAACTTTGAGGGCATAGTGGAAGGAAAGGAGTAAGTAATTATAAGCATGGGGATTTCAGATCCCCAGGACAATAATTGGAATGGAAAAATTTGAGATGAATTGCTATTGTTTTAAAGTTGCAAAACCGAGAATACTTTTGCCAGACACAAGAAACTAGAAAATATGGTATTTAGCATTTAATCCTTAAGGTGACTTAATGCTTTACAAGATTTAAAATGTTTTAAATAAAGAGCAAAGGTTGTGGCTGCAGCAGGGTAGACAAAACCAGGAGAATAAAAGATTTGAATTTGTTTTTGAGTAACAAAATAGCAGATAAAAGATCTGGTAAAGAGAGAGAAGGACAGTGCCCTTGGTTCTGTGTGGTCGAACTGTCACTTTACTAGGGGTGCATTAAAATTTTGTAAGCACAAAAGAAACTGTTACACTTTGTGTAGAAATTAATGTGACTAGTGGTGGAAGTTGAATTATGGAGGAAATGTACATTTTCCCCAGAACATGTGCAGTATATATTGTAGCAGGGGTAAAGAAATGCAAACCTACCATGCTATTTAATTAAAATCCTATTAAGCTCTAAGGGGTACTATAAGCAGTGTCTTTTTCAGATCGCTGTGTGTTTGAAAACAGGAGTTAAAAGTTAATTGTGTCCTTTTTTAAGTAAGAGTCTTTAAGCTGTGGATAGCTTTGGATCCAGAAGCAAGGCAGAAAGCATCTATACTAATGCAAATTATCTAACTGATAAGGTAAAAGCCACTGAAACCTGGGCTGCCTATGAAACAAATACAAGAAAATATGCGGTAATTCCTCTGTTTTGCCTAAAATCAACAAGAGTATTTGTATATAAAGGAAATATTTTAAGCAGTGACTGAGTACCCAGAAGGGGTAGACCTCTGTTCTTTTGTCTTTCAGATAATCAGAGAAGACTGATGCCGGCTGGACAGCATTCAGCATACCATGCACTTACTGGCACAGTGGGAGTTGTGTTCTGTGTTCTATGTCCTGTCTTGTGGTGTTTGTCTCGTGGCCAGAATTGTTGTTTTAATATTTTCATAAGACAGTCTAGTTCAAAACTAAATAGAAGGGTTAAATAAAAAAGCGGATACTTGTTTTATTCAACTTGGAATACAAAGTGTTTGGATAATGTCAGGAAAATGTGATATACTAAAGTCTAATACATTTGCTTAAGTAAGAAAAGAAACTTCATTGGCCAGATTTTTTAATTGAAAAATTGTTGTTAAAATTTGCATACCAACAGTCTTTGGAAGCAAGGACATGAAAGGTTAACCCACTCCCCATATTGCACATGGGATCCTTCTGGCTACATCAGATTACTAGCCAGAGGGCTGGGGAGGGAGGAAAGCTATTGGACAGAAGAGGTTGTACTGAGTGGACGCCTCAAAAGGTGGGTGTGCTTGTCCTAACTTGTTGCTCCAAAGCTCTGTAATAAAGTTATTTTACTGGAAGGGTATATGTGGCATACATTGAAGAATAAGACTAAAGTACTGTATAATGGCAATGTGTATGTGTTCATTGTTGGGAAAAGGTGTGTGAGTGGAGAGTGGAAGTTTCCTTTGTAGGTTAAAAGAAGCCAAGAAGGGGAGAAGGAAAAAGAACAGAACGAGTTAACTGAAAAACTATCGCTAGCAACCTCAGTCCAAAGATAAGACGCTGGCCCCATCCAAGGACACTGTTCACAGCTAAGACTTGGCTGACAGCCAAGAAAAGGGGGGGCTTGAATGTTCCCAAGTAGCTGTAAAATCTGCAAAACACTGCCAGGCATTAATGAAATGTGTTAGGTTTCTTTTCTCACAGGTAAAGAAACCTACCCAAAGACCCTAGCAGCCCTGCCGCTCCTTGGAACCAGGAGACTGGATCTATGTAAAGATCCACCAACGAAAGACTGCTTTGGCTCCACACTGGAAAAGCCCTTTCCAAGTCCTGTTAACCACCAACACCGCTGTGAAGTGCCAAGGACTGCCTACCGGGACCCATGCTTCTTGCTGCAAAAAGACCCCTCCACCTCGGGAGGATTCTTCTACTGATGATTAGCCTATTTCTCCTTCTAGCTCTGCTTTGCCTTCTGGACAGCAGGGAAAAAGACAAGGTGAAGTGCTAGTAACCTCTCCCTTGTCCACTGACAGACCTACTGTGCCTTTGGATTTTTCTAGAAGAAGCAAAACCCATGACAGGGTGATGTGCTGGTAACCCCTCCCCTGTATGATGCTGAACCACGACGGTTTCAGGAAAAGAGAAGAAGGAACACTCGCTCCATTGAAACCACCAAAGTCCAGGGATTCCTGACTACAAAAGACATTAAGAACTGACCCTGGTGAAGAAACAAAGAATTATACACTGGCAGGAAGAAACTTGTGGGACCCATGCTTGGGAATGTGGTATTGATTGGATTTTGGGGTTTATTCTACAGGCTTCACCCGGTGTTTTGGATAAGTCCTTCATCATATATTGCCCTTTCTATTTGGATTTTAAATGACAAGTACCAAAGGCACCTTGTTGCCACTGCCCCTGCCATCTCCTCCATTACACTATTACTGTAATATATCCAAATACAAACAATGCCATATATTTGATAAAACCAATGGCAAAGGCCTTCACACTTTAGTGATTTATTTAAATATTGTTTGAAAAATATTTTAAGGTTCAGGATATCCCATATAAGTGAACAATTGAGTGGAAAAAGCCTGGTCAGAGGAGATAAAAGTCTATGATAACACTACAAATGAACCCCAAGAATCTGTAATTGAAATTGATGGGTTCTATAGTGAAGTAGATATGATGGAAGTTCCTGGAATTTGTACCGTGTTAAATGAGAGAGGCCCTTATTGTTATTTGGTCACCCAATTAGTGAATAATTAAACGAATACCCAAAGAGTTTGTTCTGCCACTGGAAATTTTACCCGCATAGAAATTATTCCGGTGACAAATAATGTGACCTGTACCTTATTGCAATACACTCCTTCTTATGCCATTAATATCAATGCCTCCCGGAAGTATATAAAGGTGTTCAACCAACAGATGTGGTATAGTACTACACCAAAGAGAGATGTATTAGGATATCGATGGACTGTGATTAACACTACACTAGGGACTGTTAAATTTTCATTGCCCTTATCCAGTTTCCAGATTACCTCTACATACCCAAATTGTTCAAAGGGGGCTGCCATTAGATTAACACAACAGAGGGCTTGGGTTATTTCCTCTAGAAAGAAGAGAGACTTAACCGGATCCCTATGGGATGAGGCCAATAGCGTAGCAACAATTTTTTTAAGAACCAAGAACATGATGAGAAATTGGGCCAACTAGAGAAGGCCATTGGCCTTGTTTCTGGTACACAACTAACTCAGGTACAGGCTGGAGTTGGTGAGTTACATGTTATTTGCGCCCATAGTTCTATGACCCAGAAGTTGCTGACAGAGATGGTATTGAATATTACTGAGGCTGGGAAGGCATTGCAGTGGGATCTAGCATGTTCAGAATTCAGGATTTCCTGAATGACCAGCTGATGGCCATTCGGAATGATCTTGAGCATCAGGCTTGGCCCACTGCCCTTACAGACACATCAGGAGTACCATCTGATCTGTGGCCATGGAGACATACTTGGAGACTTTCTGGGTGGAAGTGCGGACGTTCTCAGTGCTCCTTCCAAGCATATGGACCGGTTAGGGGTGTGTGGGCTCCCACATACCGAATCCTGCCGGGTCCATGGGGAAGATGCATGTGGGATTGGGTAATTCACCAAGACATCTGGGAAATTAGACTACCTGGTATGCGCAATCAATTTTTAGTCAGTGCTCCTGGGATTACACCTGACATCTGGATGGGGTTAGGGAGTCAATGGACATTCTGGCCATTAGAACCCCCACAGCTTCAGTGTATATGTAAACTGAAGCGAGGGGAAGTTGTCACTGTTCATGACAATGTTTGCTGGGAGGATATTGGACAAGGAACTACCCTGACAGGACACTTACTTTTTCAAGCTAAGGATAGCTGTGTGTATGTTAATAGCACCACATTGCAAGACATATATTTTAATCTCACTACCACTGCAGGCAATTATATTATCTACTGGCCTGCAGATAGAGTTTTGCAAGTAGCCCTTAGGTTCCAGATACCCTTTAATTGGACTAGTTTAGTACCTGATCGATTTCAAGATTTACTTTCACTGTTACCAGAGGTTCAGAAAATCTCTGAAGTACAAGGGCAAATTCACATGCTTCAAAATATATATCAAGCTGAAAAGTATGCCTTTCATACTGCTTATAGAGTGTCCACCTTATGTACTAAGTATGATCTATTGTGTTTTATGACTAAAATTGTGCAACAACCCCATCATATTATCGCTATGGGAATGTTATTGCTTGTGTTGTTGTTAGCTAGTGTAGGAGTATGTTATTGTTGTTGTAAAGGACGTGATAATAGTAATACCTTTCATGTCCATGCTCATCATGCATTCTCATTACATCCAATCAAAACCCCTAAGGTTGAAGCATCTGATGTAGAATCTGAACTCCAAGACTTAATGCAAATAGAGATTTGAGAATGTTTGTTGTACTGGTAGTACAAAAGGGGGGGTTGTGGAAGCAGAGAAAGAACTGACAGGAAGGGAATGCAATGCATGACAGTTTGTTAGCAAGAGTCAGGCTAACTGTAACCCTAATAACGCGAGATTTGTAGAAGCGAGAATTGTGTGAGGCGAGCGGGAAAGAACTGGGTGAGAAGTTGTTGCGACCTTGTGTAGATAATGTGTAGAAAATATTGTATGTAGACTAGAGTCAAAATAAGTGAGAAAAATAAGATATCAAGATGGCCTATGTATAAACAAAATGGAGCTGTTGCTTATTATTGTCTGTAACAAAAGGTATCATAGAATCATAGAACTTAAGATCAGAAGGGACCAGTATGATCATCTAGTCTGACCTCCCGCATGATGCAGGCCACAAAAGCCGACCCACCCACTCCTGAAATAACTCTCACCCTTGACTCAGCTGTTGAAGTCCCCAAATCTTGATTTAAAGACTTCAAGTAGCAGATAATCCTCCAGCAAGCGACCCCTGCCCCATGCTGCGGAGGAAGGCGAAAAACCTCCAGGGCCTCTGCCAATCTACCCTGGAGGAAAATTCCTTCCCGACCCCAAATATGGCGATCAGCTGAACCCCGAGCATGCGGGCAAGACTCTCCAGCCAGACACTCAGGAAAAAGACTTTCAATATCCCAACATTGACCATCGGTACTAATTACCAGTGGTGGCACATTATTGACCTATTGAGTAAATCAAGTTATCCTATCAAACCATTCCCTCCATAAACTTATCAAGCTTAATCTTAAAGCCGGAGAGGTCTTTCGCCCCCACTGTTTCCCTCGGTAGGCTGTTCCAGTATTTCACTCCTCTGATGGTTAGAAACCTTCGCCTAATTTCAAGCCTAAACTTCCCGACTGCCAATTTATATCCATTTGTTCTCGTGTCCACATTAGTACTGAGCTGAAATAATTCCTCTCCCTCCCTGGTATTTATCCCTCTGATATATTTAAAGAGAGCAATCATATCTCCCCTCAACCTTCTTTTGGTTAAGGAAAACAAACCGAGCTCCTCAAGTCTCCTTTCATACGACAGGCTTTCCATTCCTCGGATCATCCTAGTGGCCCTTCTTTGTACCCGTTCCAGTTTGAATTCATCCTTCTTAAACATGGGAGACCAGAACTGCACACAGTACTCCAAATGAGGTCTCACCAACGCCTTGTATAACGGGACTAGCACCTCCTTATCTCTACTAGAAATACCTCGCCTAATGCATCCCAAGACCGCATTAGCCTTTTTAACGGCCACATCACATTGCCGACTCATAGTCATCCTGCGATCAACCAGGACTCCGAGGTCCTTCTCCTCTTCCGTTACTTCCAACTGGTGCGTCCCCAGCTTATAACTAAAATTCTTGTTAGTCATCCCTAAATGCATAACCTTACACTTCTCACTATTAAATTTCATCCTATTACTAATACTCCAGTTTACAAGGTCATCCAAATCTCCCTGGAGGATATCCCGATCCTTCTCCGAATTGGCAATACCTCCCAACTTCGTGTCATCCGCAAACTTTATCAGCCCACTCCTACTTTTGGTTCCGAGGTCAGTGATAAATAGATTGAATAAAATCGGACCCAAAACCGAACCCTGAGGAACTCCACTGGTAACCTCCCTCCAACCCGACAGATCACCTTTCAGTACGACCCGCTGCAGTCTCCCCTTTAACCAGTTTTTTATCCACCTCCAGATTTTCATTTCGATACCCATCCTTTCCAATTTAACCAGTAATTCTTCATGCGGTACCGTATCGAACGCCTTACTGAAATCAAGATATATCAGATCCACCGCATTTCCCTTGTCTAAAAAATCTGTTACTTTCTCAAAGAAGGAGATCAGGTTGGTTTGGCACGATCTACCTTTCGTAAAACCATGTTGTAATTTGTCCCAATTGCCATTGACCTCAAGGTCCGTAACTACTCTCTCCTTTAATATTTTTTCCATGACTTTGCATACTACAGATGTTAAACTAACAGGTCTGTAGTTACCCGGGTCACTTTTTTTCCCCTTCTTGAATATAGGAACCACATTAGCTAATCTCCAGTCAAACGGTACAACCCCTGTAATTGTTTACCTAGAGAGAGACTTGTTTAGCTCTCTCCCTCTACTCAATTGCTAGAGAAAATAAAGTATCTGACTTGCTGTATCCAAACAAATAGTGAGAACTCTGTTATTCTCCGACAGCACATACCCAGGCAAGGCAGCTTTGATCATATATCCTAATGCAGAAAAGCTACAGCAACATGTGGCCATAAAAAGGAATACCGCCTTGTTCTGAGGCTGTGATGGACTTTCTGTGACCTCTAACCTCTGGGCCTCTGGGGATTTCTCTAGTGGGAATAAAAAGAATCAACTACACATGTTCAATTTCCCTGAGGACCCACTGATTACTTCTTGGGGGTCACTAAACTGTGGCAGTGGCTTCGACAGTATCTGCGTCCTGGTGACATCAGTGTTTCGTGATGCTACCCTAGTCACAATCACTGCAAAGCAATGGTCGTGAGCCCAGCATGACATCACTCACAGTTTGGTTCAAACACAAACCTACTCACCAGCTCTCCGAGCCTGAGCTAGACTGATCTAAGCTGTCCATTTTTTGATAGCTCGCAATGTCAGGTGTAGCCAGCTGTGTAAGTTTGGAAGCCTCTGCTCTTCATCTGTGATAACTAAGGGCAGTTCTGGTTGCTTGGCAACATCACAGCAGAGCCTCTTTCAGGGTACGTTCCTGGTGAACACCAAAATGTATATAAATGGATGCCTTTTGTCACTTGGAGAATTATGCTGAAGCAGAGGCAATTTGCTCCCAAACAGGTAAGTTAGAGGAGAATGGATGATTTAAAAAAAAAAATTAAATGATATTTTCAGGTTTTGATTTTGGGGTAATTGGAAAGTGTCTGCTTTCTTTGAACATATATATATATATATTTAATTAGAAAACCTGAAAACAGACTAATTTTCAGGTTTTGGGTGGAAATTTTGGAGGTTTGGTTGCAAAAGTGCCCCCCAAAAAGTGCTTTGGGAGATTTTTTTGTTTTTCAATGAACAGTTGAAATTTTCCACAAGGGAAAAATACAACAAAACCCCCCACCAAACCCAAACCATTTTTTCTGCCATCCAACTTGAAAGGTTTACATTTCTACTGGAATGTCTGAAAAAAATCATCCATGCTTTTAATTGCCAATGGGAAATAAGTATCTAAATCCCCTAGATGGGTTAATAAATTATAGCCAACATGTTTTATCTGTTTCTATATTTTTGGGGCATGTCCTTGTATATATACATCTGCGTGTTTGCATTTGTAGGTTTCTGCATCCTTGTGTATATATGTGAATAGAATTGTGCTAGTGCATTTGATTGCATTTTTGGTGATTACGATCACATGTTCATATGCTTGTGTGCATCATTGTTTTTATGTTCACATGTATATAAACTGCTCTATTGGATAGGGGAGAAGCAATAGATATGATATATCTTGATTTTAGTAAGCCGTTTGATGCAGTCCTTCATGACCTTTTCATAAGCAAACCAGGGAAATGTGATCTAGATTAAATTACTATAAGATGAGTAAAAAACTGGTTGAAATGCCATACTCAAAGGGTACGTCCACACAGCAAAAAAACTAACCCTGTGTCTGCAAGTCTCCGAGCCCGTATCTATAGACTTGGGCTTGCAGGGATTATGCTATGGCATTAAAAATAGCCATGTAGACTACCAGTTTGAAGCCCAGGGAGAGGAATGGGTTTCAGAGCCTGACCTCCAGCCCAAGTCAGAATGTCTACATGGCTATTTTTAGTGTTGTAGCATGAACCCTACAAGACCAAGTCTGCAGACCCAGGTTCTGAGACTCACTGCTGCTGGGTAGTTTTTGGTTTGTTTTGTTTTTTGCCATATAGATGTACCCAAAGAGTGGTTCTCTGTCGAACTGGGAGGATGTATCTAGTGGGGTCCCAAAGGGTTCTGTGCTGGGTCTGGTACTATCCAATATTTTCATTAATGATTTGGATAATGCAGTGGAGTGTATGCTTATAAAATCTGCAGATGACACCAAGCTGAAAGGCTTTGCAAGCACTTTGGAGGCCAGGATAAGAATTCAAAATGACCTTGACAAATTGGAGATTTCATCTGAAATCAACAGGATGAAATTCAATAAAGACAAATGCAAAGTTAGGAAGAAAAAAATCAAATGCATATTTATGGCTAAAAAGGATCTGGGAGTTAGAGTGGATCACAAATTGAATTTGAATGTGCTGCAAAAACAGCTAATATTCTGGGGTGTATTAACAGGAGTGTCATATGTAAGACACGAGAAGTAATTATCTCAGCACTAGTGAGGCCTCAGATGGAGTACTGTGTGTAGTTGTGAGTGCTTAAGAAAGATGTGTCCAGCTGATCTCCATCTTGGAAGAGAAGATTCAAGGTCTGGAGAAACGGATATCAACCCTGCATTCCATAAAAGAAAATGAGGATTTCCTGGATAGACATCAGGATCAGCTTCAGCGGGCACTATGTTCTGAAGATTCAGAGCAGGCTACGCAGCGGGGACAGAAGGCCAGCGAGGATAACTGGCGGCATGTGACTTCCAGAAGAGGAAAGGGTACCAGAAACATCCATGTACCAGAAACACAGATACAGGTGAGCAACCGTTTTCATGTTCTCTCTGCAGGTACTAGTGCAGAGTGTGGAGTGGAAGATACGTCTGAGGGAACAGAGCAGAAGGAGACTCCACTGATTGGAAGGCATGAGATGCGCCGTCCTAGGGATGGGGGTTCCACGACCACCACTCCCAGGAGGAGGAGGAGGGTGGTGGTGGTCGGGGACTCTCTCCTCAGGGGGACTGAGTCATCTATCTGCCGCCCTGACCGGGAAAACCGAGAGGTGTGCTGCTTGCCAGGGGCTAGGATTCAAGATGTGACGGAGAGACTGCCGAGACTCATCAAGCCCTCGGATCGCTACCCCTTCCTGCTTCTCCACGTGGGCACCAATGATACTGCCAAGAACGACCTTGAGCGTATCACTGCAGACTACGTGGCTCTGGGAAGAAGGATAAAGGAGTTTGAGGCGCAAGTGGTGTTCTCGTCTATTCTCCCTGTGGCAGGAAAAGGCCAGCGTAGAGACCGTCGAATCGTGGAAGTCAACGAATGGCTACGCAGATGGTGTCGGAGAGAAGGGTTTGGATTCTTCGACAATGGGATGGTCTTCCAAGAAGAAGGATTGCTTGGTAGAGACGGGCTCCACCTCACGAAGAGAGGGAAGAGCATCTTTGCAAGCAGGCTGGCTAACCTAGTGAGGAGGGCTTTAAACTAGGTTCACCGGGGGAAGGAGACCAAAGCCCTGAGGTAAGTGGGAAAGTGGGATACTGGGAGGAAGCACAAGCAGGAGACCGCAAGAGGGGAGGACTCCTGTCTCAGACCGAGAAAGCGGGACAATCAGCGAGTTATCTCAAGTGCCTATACACAAATGCAAGAAGCCTGGGGAACAAGCAGGGAGAACTAGAAGTCCTGGCACAGTCAGGGAATTATGATGTAATTGGAATAACAGAGACTTGGTGGGATAACTCACATGATTGGAGTACTGTCATGGATGGATATAAACTGTTCAGGAAAGACAGGCAGGGCAGAAAAGGTGGGGGAGTTGCTTTGTATGTAAGAGAGCAGTATGACTGCTCAGAGCTCCAGTACGAAACTGCAGAAAAACCTGAGTGTCTCTGGATTAAATTTAGAAGTATGAACAACAAGGGTAATGTCGTGGTGGGAGTCTGCTACAGACCCCCAGACCAGGGGGATGAGGTGGACGAGGCTTTCTTCCAGCAACTAACAGAAATTGCTAGATCACAGGCCCTGGTTCTCATGGGTGACTTTAATCACCCTGATATCTGCTGGGAGAGCAATACAGCAGCTCACAGACAATCCAGGAAGTTTCTGGAAAGTGTAGGGGACAACTTCCTGGTGCAAGTGCTGGAGGAACCAACTAGGGGAAAAGCTTTTCTTGACCTGCTGCTCACAAACAGGGAAGAAATAGTAGAGGAAGCAATAGTGGATGGGAACCTGGGAGGCAGTGACCATGAGATGGTCGAGTTCAGGATCCTGATACAAGGAAGAAAGGAGAGCAGTAGAACAGAGACCCTGGACTTTAGAAAAGCAGACTTTGACTCCCTCAGGGAACTGATGGGCAAGGTCCCCTGGGAGAATAACATGAGGGGGAAAGGAGTAGAGGAAAGCTGGCTGTATTTTAAAGAAACCTTATTGAGGTTGCAGGAACAAACCATCCCCATGTGTAGGAAGAAAAGTAAATATGGCAGGCGACCAGCTTGGCTTAACAGTGAAATCCTTGCTCGTCTTAAACACAAAAAAACAGCTTACAAGAAGTGGAAGATTGAACAAATAACCAGGGAGGAGTATAAAAGTATTGCTCAGGCATGCAGGTGTGAAATTAGGAAGGCCAAATCACACTTGGAGTTGCAGCTAGCCGGAGATGTTAGGAGTAACAAGAAGGGTTTCTTTAGGTATGTTAGCAACAAGAAGAAAGTCAAGGAAAGTGTGGGCCCCTTGCTGAATGAGGGAGGGAACCTAGTGACAGAGGATGTGGAGAAAGCTAGTGTACTAAATGCTTTTTTTGCCTCTGTCTTCACAGACAAGGTCAGCTCCCAGACAGCTGCACTCTGCAGCACGGTATGGGGAGGAGGTGACCAGCTCTCTGTGGAGAAAGTAGTAGTTCGGGACTATTTAGGAAAGCTGGACGAGCACAAGTCCATGGGGCCGGATGCGCTGCATCCGAGGGTGCTAAAGGAGTTGGCCGATGAGATTGCGGAGCCATTGGCCATTATCTTTGAAAAATCATGGCGATCGGGGGAGGTCCCGGACGACTGGAAAAAAGCTAATGTAGTGCCCATCTTTAAGA
Organism: Platysternon megacephalum; assembly: GCA_003942145.1. Taxonomy (NCBI): domain Eukaryota; kingdom Metazoa; phylum Chordata; order Testudines; family Platysternidae; genus Platysternon; species Platysternon megacephalum. The sequence goes on from QXTE01000251.1 coordinate 1,593,019, forward strand.
AAGGGAAGAAGGAAGATCCAGGGAACTACAGGCCAGTTAGTCTCACCTCAGTCCCTGGAAAAATCATGGAACAGGTCCTCAAGGAATCAATCCTGAACCACTTAAAGGAGGGGAAAGTGATCAGGAACAGTCAGCATGGATTCACCAAGGGCAAGTCATGCCTGACTAACCTAATTGCCTTCTATGATAAGATAACCGGCTCTGTGGATGAGGGGAAAGCAGTGGATGTGCTATTTCTGGACTTTAGCAAAGCTTTTGATACAGTCTCCCACAGTATTCTTGCCAGCAAGTTAAAGAAGTATGGGCTGGATGAATGGACGGTAAGGTGGATAGAAAACTGGCTAGATGGTCGGGCTCAACGGGTAGTGATCAATGGTTCCTTGTCTAGTTGGCAGCCGGTATCAAGTGGAGTGCCCCAAGGGTCGGTGCTGGGGCCGGTTTTATTCAATATCTTCATTAACGATCTGGAAGATGGTGTGGACTGCACCCTTAGCAAGTTTGCAGATGACACTAAACTGGGAGGAGTGGTTGATACGCTGGAGGGTAGGGATAGGATACAGAGGGACCTAGACAAATTAGAGGATTGGGCCAAAAGAAATATGATGAGGTTCAACAAGGACAAGTGCAGAGTCCTGCATTTAGGACGAAAGAATCCCATGCACTGCTATAGACTAGGGACCGAATGGCTGGGCAGCAGTTCTGCAGAAAAGGACCTAGGGGTTACGGTGGACGAAAAGCTGAATATGAGTCAACAGTGTGCCCTTGTTGCCAAGAAGGCTAATGGCATTTTGGGTTGTATAAGTAGGGGCATTTCCAGCAGATCGAGGGATGTGATCATTCCCCTCTACTCAGCACTGGTGAGGCCTCATTTGGAGTACTGTGTCCAGTTTTGGGCCCCACACTACAAGAAGGATGTGGATAAATTGGAGAGAGTCCAGCGGAGGGCAACAAAAATGATTAGGGGGCTGGAGCACATGACTTACGAGGAGAGGCTGAGGGAACTGGGATTGTTTAGTCTGCAGAAGAGAAGAATGAGGGGCGATTTGATAGCTGCTTTCAACTACCTGAAAGGGGGTTCCAAAGAGGATGGATCTAGACTGTTCTCAGTGATAGAAGATGACAGAACAAGGAGTAATGGTCTCAAGTTGCAGAGGGGGAGGTTTAGGTTGGACATTAGGAAAAACTTTTTCACTAGTAGGGTGGTGAAGAACTGGAATGGGTTACCTAGGGAGGTAGTGGAATCTCCTTCCTTAGAGGTTTTTAAGGTCAGGCTTGACAAAGCCCTGGCTGGGCTGATTTAGTTGGGTTTGGTCCTGCTTTGAGCAGGGGGTTGGACTAGATGACCTCCTGAGGTCCCTTCCAACCCTGAGATTCTATGATTCTATGATTCTATGAAATTGGAGAGAGTCCAGTGGAGAGCAATGAAAATGACCAAAGGTTTTAGCAAACCTGACCTATGAGGAAAGGTTAAAAAAACTGGGCATGTTCACTTTTGAGAAAAGGAGACTGAGGGGGGACCTTATAAAAGTCTTCAAATATGTTAAGGGCTGTTATAAAGAGGATGGAAATCAAAAGATATGCTTCAGAAATATGCATTGAAGCTAGTTACATTTATAATACAGTTTGAGAAGTTACAATACTCTCTATACATCATGAAAATCCAACCCACCAGTTTGTAACAGCTCCATAACTTGTTGCTTTGTTCTATACTTTTCTCATCTCTGTTTTGGATACTACATTCCAAACCAGTTGCTCAAAGAATGGCCACCTGAAAGGCAATTGCCCATCAACTTTGATGACACATGACTAGAGGCATCAGCTTGTCCTTTGTCTTTGAGAAACCAGTCTACCCCCTCTTGCTGTCCAGAGAATCCTGTTTACTACTTATACGTAAACTGAGGTAAACATGCATTTCTTTGTTTAGGGCTATGTGCTTTTGAACATGGGCTTATAACATCATAGAGGGGGATTTCATAACTTGACCTATCATGTTGCTACATACATTTCACCATGACAGTATTGACCAGCCAGTTTTTAGTTTTCAAATGATATCTCACAAGGCATAAATTGTACCAAGATTATTACAGTAGTGTGTAGGGTGTGAATACAGGGGTGCATTCGGTCACACAACCTTTTTGCATTTGGGTTCCACAAACATTTGAGCACACAGGGCCAGACCCACACCTCATATAAACTGATGTAGCTGCATTAATGCCAGTGGAGCTATTGTGATTTATATCAGCTGAGGACATGACCCTTAAGCTTAACCAGCTGAAATACAGCCCGGGAGACAAAGTTAAATGATACCTTTAAGCGTCAACTTACAGTACATGCCGGGCTAGGCAGTCATCCAATGAAGAGTAGAGGAAACACCGTCAGAAAAATGTTACAGAACAGCACTGTGTAAATTTTGAATGACACACTTTCTGAGAATGATCTGGAGACAAAATATTCTTCACTGATTAACTCTATGAGCACTTTTATATCATGAATATATTGGAGAATTTTTGTGTCTGTTCTCAGATAATTCAAAAAAGAAAGTAATAGAAATGCTGAAAAGCTGCAATTCATCAAATAACTTCTTTGATCTGAGTTATTCAATCCTCTCGAGAAATGCCAGTGGTGGAGAATTGGCCAACAGACCATACAAGTGGGCATTAACATCTGCGTTAATTATCTGAAAGGGGCATGTTAATGAAATACCCAAAGTATTTTCAAATACATCTCTGAATGACACACAGGACAGAAGGAAACAGACAGAGCTAGAGGTTAGCAACATGGACAGAAAAATCTATCTATCTATCTATCTATCTATCTATCTATCTATCTATCTATCTATCTATCTATCTATCTATCTATCTAAACACATCACTACGGTATCACACTGATTAATCAATTAAGGCCCTAATCCTACAAAGATTGCCCATGTGCTAAATTTTGCACACTATAATCAGTCCTATTGACTTCAATTTGTTGCACGATTGGGCTCCAAGGGTGATATGGGGAAAAACTAAAAATAAAATGAGTGATTGTAAAGTGATATGGTTGCCGAAAAGTCCAGTGTAGAGAAATCAACGCACCCTTCCGTCTGTCCTCTGTTAGGAATGATCACAGTGAAATGGTTATAAAAAAATCTACAATGATGGGCATAAATATAAACAGCAAACGTGATGGCAAGAGGAAATTGTTTCTATATTTCTGAATGCAGAAAGTTGTGCATGGTCTCTCAGCTGAGCGGTGAAATGATTGACCAAAGGTTGGAAACAAAACCCAGGTCTTCTGAGTTTCATGCTACAATGCAGCCCACCCACAGTGCATTGGAGAGGTGCCACCCCAGCAATTGATCGTGTGGCAAGAGAAATATACAAGCAATATTGTTGAAGAAAATGTTTAGATGCCTCCAGCAGCAGTGATAGCTGGTGCTAAACACCCCAGCCCAGTTTCTTCAAGTAAGACTAGGGCTGGTAATCATCAGAGGGGTGCTTTTGAGCAATAATTGAATTGTAATGTTGGCACTGTACTACAAAAGCACATGTCTTTTCATTATCATTGCAGCGTTCTCTTCCCCCCTCCCATGAATACTCCCCCGGCTCACATGAAAGCAGAAATCAAACATCCATCATGGAATTTATCCTCCTGGGATTTGGGAATGTCACAGAACTGCAGGGTCTTCTCTTCCTGCTGTTTCTAGTGATCTACATTATGACCATGGCTGGGAACATCCTCATTATTGCACTAGTTGTGGCTGATCAGCACCTTCACACCCCCATGTACTTCTTCCTGGGGAACTTGTCCTGCTTGGAGACCTGCTACACCTCCACCATCCTGCCCAGGATGCTGGCCAGTCTCCTGACTGGGTCAGAACTATTTCTGTGAGTGGCTGCTTCATGCAGCTTTATTGTTTTGGTGTCTTGGCATGTTCAGAATGCTATCTCCTGACAGCGATGTCTTATGATCGGTATTTAGCAATATGTAAACCACTGCACTATGTATCCCTTATGAATGATAGGTTCTGCTTCCAGCTAGTGGCTGGGTCTTGGATTAGTGGATTTGTGGCTGCTTCCATAATAGTATCTTGGATATCGATGCTAATGTTCTGCGGCCCCAATGAAATCGACCATTTCCTGTGTGAATTCAACGTAGTGATAAAACTCTCCTGCAGTGACACCCACAGCATGGTACTTGTGGTTTTCCTGCTGTCCTCCTTATTCACACTACCACCATTTCTATTAACCCTGACTTCCTACATTTCTATCATCACCACCATCCTGAGAATCTCTTCCACCACTTGCAGGAAAAAGGCATTTTCCACCTGCTCCTCTCACCTCATCGTGGTGACCATTTTCTATGGGACCCTAATAGTTGTTTATTTGCTTCCAGACATCAACACACTTCGAAGCATGACCAAAGTCTTCTCTGTCTTCTACACCATTCTCACACCACTGGTCAACCCCCTCATCTACAGCCTGAGAAACAAAGAGGTAAAGGAGGCCCTGAGGAAAGTTGTCAGGAAACTTGGGTCTTTCACAGCAGTTCAGAGAATTCAAGCTAATGCCTTTAGGCCAAAATGAAAATGGAGACCATGTGATGCAGTTCATGTGATCTAAACTCGGAGTCCGATCCTGCGATCTCTGGCTCAAATCTGTCCTTCATGAACATCATCCTGTTGAAACAAACCATATGGAATGTGAGTCCTACTGAAATCAAAGTGATTTACAGGTATTTGCTGAATGTGCCGTGTGGTTTATTGAAAACTATTAAAATCACAAGCTCTCATTCCAAGTTTGGAAGGGGTTTGCTGGTCCTGTGTGCAGGCAAAGAGCTCTGTAGGGAAGCCTGCAATCTAGGACTGGGAGTCAATCTGCACAGAGACAGTCTAGAGCAAGGTGGGGTGAATTATGCCTAAGGGAAAAGCCTGCTTTGTCTCTCACTGGTTTGGGGGTTTTGTGAACTATCGTTCTGTATTCTAAGAAATAAAGTCATGTTATGTTGCAACCTTCCAGCAAGAGTGTTTTATGTTTGCATCTAATATCTCTGTGTTTATGCTGTGAGCATAAAATTGAAGTGCCCATCAGGCTGTGGTTTCTTCTGAGTAGAACTAGTCAGGAATTCCATCCACACACACCCCATGAAAACATTTGGAAAAAAATCTATTTTCAGCTATATTTTTTGATGATTTTTTTTTAGATTTTCAACAGCAAAAATCAACCATCATGGTTTTTTTTAATTGAAAATAGACATTTCCCAAGGAAAAGCCCATTTTGATGAAATGGCCATTTTCTGCCCAAACTCCTCCCCTCTTCCCTGCTCTCCCATGTTTCTAATGGAAAATCTCCAACCATCTCTACTACTGAGCTAGATTTCTCATTAACTTTCTGGACTGATATTTTTCATACATCATGATCATTTATGGAGGGGTGGATGAGTGGATGGAGTGCTGGTCATTTGGTGAAACATGCAGGTTAAATTCCCATGGCCATGGTGATGCTTCCCAGAGGAACCTGGGGTTGGGATGCACTTTGCCACCACCTGCCCTTGCTGCAAGGGAGACTTGTCTGTGCCTGATGTAGATCAGCTCCCTGAAACCACCAGCCTCTGGCCACACAAGCTTGTCCTTCCAAGACTCTGCAGACCTACACATGCCGATCACAGCATATGGTGTACCTCATCCAAGCACCAACTGCCACAACAACAACAATATGGGTAAAACTTAACAATCACTACACTCATGAATGAACTCACACAGAAAAAATGATAAAAGACAAAAGAATGCTATCACTCATGGGCAAATGCTTTTCACAAAACGATCACTCCATATCTGACCTCTCAGTCCTCATCCTCAAAGGAAACCATTCAAAAGATAAGCTTGGGAGCTTAAATTAATCACTCTGCTAGACATCCGAACTCATCAATGTCTCCTGAGCCAGTAGGGCACAACTGTCAAATTCAGGATCGTTCCCCTCCCAAATCTCAGCCACTTGCTCATTGATCCTTCGGGTAGGCTGATCAGAAAGAAGAATTATTTTAGAAGAGATTATGACCAAGTCAGGGCCTTCCATTGAACACAACATTTCACAAAACAGCAGCATACACACGCAGAGAGCTTCCAGAGTTCAAATCATGGCTTAATGGTAAGAAATGTTCCACATTTGCCATGGTGCATGTCAAAAGGTCCATAATTTTGTGGAGTTTTGCTGGTATTATTATTTTTTATTTCTTTTCAGGTTAGTCAGTAACATTCTAGACTTTATGAACTATGGCTGGGATTTTCAAAGGAGACTAAGGAAGTTAGATGCTCAAATCCCATTGACTTTCAATGACAATACATTAATCATGTGGTTTTATTGCTTTAAACAGTAAAAAAAAGTATGAAAAAGGAATTTCTTCCAGATTTTCTTATACATTACCAACTTTACTCCAGTTGGAAACCAGTAAAAATGGTCAAATTTGCCCTTATGTTTCATTTGGTAAATTAGGCTGGAGAACATTCCTTTTTCAACCAACTAATTGATAAGGCACCGGTGTGGAACTCAGAAGGCCTGGTTATATTCCTGGATCAACTGCAGGCTCCCTGGATGACCTTTGCTGAGTCACTTAACCTTCATTGTTCAGTGGTCATCCATAAGAAGAAAGAGCACAAAATAGAAGCATAATATCATATTCTAGCATCCCCTGTTGGGTAGCTGTGTATCAAACACCCATGCTCTGGTTTCCCCGTCTGTATGGGGATAACATAGACCACCCTCAAAGAGGTGCTGCTAGAGTGAACACAATTCAGCTCTGTGAAGGTGCTTATATTACAGTGATGAGGACCACAGAAATGCCTAGATATATAGAAGGACTATTATTCAAATTTGGTAAATAAAGTGGGTGCTGAGTTTTAAGCATGAGTAGCCTCACTGAAACCAATGAGGTGTAAAATGATGCTTAAGTGGGATTAAATGAGCATGTGTTAAACTCCCATTGACTTCCACGTAACTATGCACAGGTTTCAAGTGAAGCACATAGAATCATGGAATATCAGGGTTGGAAGGGACCTCAGGAGGTATCTAGTCCAACCCATTGCTCAAAGCAGGACCAATCCCCAACTAAAACATCCCATCCGGAGCTTTCTCAAGCCTGACCTTAAAAACCTCTAAGAAAGGAGATTCCACAACCTCCCTAGGTGATTCCACCACCTCCATTGGCTTAGAGCATCTTCATTAACATACTGCAGCGGCATTGGTGCAGCTGTGCCACTGCAGCATTTTGAATGTAGACTTGCCAAAGAGTAAGACCAGATGTCCAGACTGGCTGCATTTGGCACCTTGGATGGTAAGACACTACACTGACTGCTGTGTAGTTCTGTAAGTGTGTCCATGGCTGAACAGCAAGAATTCCTGCCCACTTCCCTTTGAAGAACGGCTAGCCAAAAACTCCAAAGGTAATAACAAAATGTTTTTTAAGTACATCAGAAGCAGGAAGCCTGCTAAACAACCAGTGGGGCCCCTGGATGATCGAGATACAAAAGGAGCGCTTAAAGACGACAAAGTCATTGCGGAGAAACTAAATGGATTCTTTGCTTCAGTCTTCACGGCTGAGGATGTTAGGGAGATTCCCAAACCTGAGCCGGCTTTTGTAGGTGACAAATCTGAGGAATTGTCACAGATTGAAGTGTCACTAGAGGAGATTTTGTAATTAATTGATAAACTTAACAGTAACAAGTTACCGGGACCAGATGGCATTCACCCAAGAGTTCTGAAAGAACTCAAATGTGAAGTTGCGGAACTATTAACTATGGTTTGTAACCTGTCCTTTAAATCGTCTTCTGTACCCAATGACTGGAAGATAGCTAATTAGCCAATATTTAAAAAGGGCTCTAGAGGTGATCCCAGCAATTACAGACCAGTAAGTCTAACGTCAATACTGGGCAAATTAGTTGAAACAATAGTAAAGAATAAAATTGGCAGACACATAGAAGAACATAAATTGTTGGGTAAAAGTCAACATGGTTTCTGTAAAGGGAAATCGTGTCTTACTAATCTATTAGAGTTCTTTGAAGGGGTCAACAAACATGTGGACAAGGGGGATCCAGTGGACATAGTGTACTTAGATTTCCAGAAAGCCATTCACAAGGTCCCTCACCAAAGGCTCTTATGTAAATTAAGTTGTCATGGGATAAAAGGGAAGGTCCTTTCATGGATTGAGAACTGGTTAAAAGACAGGGAACAAAGGGTAGGAATAAATGGTAAATTCTCAGAATGGAGAGGGGTAACTAGTGGTGTTCCCCAAGGGTCAGTCCTAGGTCCAATCCCATTCAATTTATTCATAAATGATCTGGAGAAAAGGGTAAAAAGTGAGGTGGCAAAGTTTGCAGATGATACTAAACTACTCAAGATAGTTAAGACCAAAGCAGATTGTGAAGAACTTCAAAAAGATCTCACAAAACTAAGTGATTGGGCAACAAAATGGCAAATGAAATTTAATGTGGATAAGTGTAAAGTAATGCACATTGGAAAAAATAACCCCAACTATACATACAATATGATGAGGGCTAATTTAGCTACAACTAATCAGGAAAAAGATCTTGGCGTCATCATGGATAGTTCTCTGAAGACATCCACGCAGTGTGCAGCAGTGGTCAAAAAAGCAAACAGGATGTTAGGAATAATTAAAAAGGGGATAGAGAATAAGACGGAGAGTATCTTATTGCGCTTATATAAATCGATGGTACGCCCACATCTTGAATACTGCATACAGATGTGGTCTCCTCATCTCAAAAAAGATATACTGGCATTAGAAAAGGTTCAGAGAAGGACAACTAAAATGATTAGGGGTTTGGAACGGGTCCCATATGAGGATTGATTAAAGAGGCTAGGACTTTTCATCTTGGAAAAGAGGAGACTAAGGGGGGATATGATAGAGGTATATAAAGTCATGAGTGGTGTGGAGAAAGTGAATAAGGAAAAAATATTTTCTTGTTCCCATAATACAAGAACTAGGGGCCACCAAATGAAATTAATGGGCAGCAGGTTTAAAACAAATAAAATGGAGTTCTTCTTCACACAGTGCACAGTCAACTTGTGGAACTCCTTGCCTGAGGCGGTTGTGAAGGCTAGGACGATAACAGCATTTAAAAGAGAACTGGATAAATTCATGGTGGTTGAGTCCATTAATGGCTATTAGCCAGGATGGGTAACGAATGGTGTCCCTAGCCTCTGTTTGTCAGAGGGTGGAGATGGATGGCAGGAGAGAGATCACTTGATCATTACCTGTTAGGTTCACTCCCTCTGGGGCACCTGGCATTGGCCACTGTCGGTAGACAGGATACTGGGCTAGATGGACCTTTGGTCTGACCCAGTATGGCCGTTCTTATGTTCTTATGGCTGCAGCATGATTAGAGTGTGTTTGAGGTTAATGACGTTGCTGTAGATTGTTTATTCCCTGCCATGAGTGATTAAGTGCTTCACTATAATGAGGTCAAAGTTTGGTAGCAAGTCCTTACTTGACATGGAGAATACACCATGGAAAAGGGTTGTGATGGATTCTCTATCACTGACAATCTTTCAAATAAAATTGGATGCTTTGTTTTGTTTTAATGTATACTTTAGTTCAAACACGAATTACTTCACAGGAATTCTTTGGCTTGGGTTATACAGAAGCTCAGACTAAATGATCACAACAGACCCCCTTGACCCTGGAATCCATGGATCTATGACAATTACCTACCTACCCTATCCAAAGCAGACTAATCTATCCAGGCAAGTTCTGCTTTTAACATGACAGGAACAAATTTGGATTAGCTGCGGGGAAGTTCATACAGTTATGCCATGATTCCATGAGCAGTTACTACCTGGTGTAATGTTTCCCACTATAAGTAGTCACAATGAGGTAAATGTCACTAATTGAAACAGGACTGCTTGTGCCCTCCTTTGAGGGTAAGATCTGAAGCCAACAGGTTTCTTTCATTGAATCATGCTCATGGGTCTGCAATATGAAGCCCTTAATTTAGTTTCACACTGGTGTAATTTAGGGTATGTCATAACTATAAAGGGAAGGGTAACAACCCTCCTGTATACAATACTATAAAATCCCTCCTGGCCAGAGGCACCAAAATCCTTTTACCTGTAAAGGGTTAAGAAGCTCAGGTAACCTGGCTGACACCTGACCCAAAGGACCAATAAGGGAATAAGGGGACAAGATACTTTCAAATCTTGGGGGGCGGGGGGGGGGGAAAGAAGGCTTTTGGTTGTGCTCTTTGTTTTGGTGGTGTTCACTCTTGGGACTAAGAGGGACCGGACATCAATCCATGTTCTCCAAATCTTTCTGAACAAGTCTCTCATATTTCAAACTTGTAAGTAACAGCCAGGCAAGGCGTATTAGTATATCTTTGTTTTCTCAACTTGTGAATGTTCCCTTTGCTAGAGGGGGGATTTATCCCTGTTTTGCTGTAACTTTGAAACTAAGGCTAGAGGGGGTTCCTCTGGGCTCTTTGAATCTGATTACCCTGTAAAGTTATTTTCCATCCTGATTTTACAGAGATGATTTTTATCTTTTCTTTTTAATAAAATCCTTCTTTTAAGAACCTGACTGATTTTTCCATTGTCCAAAGATCCAGGGGTTTGGGTCTTTGATCACTTTGTAACCAATTGGTTAGGATATTATTCTCAAGCCTCCACAGGAAAGGGGGTGTAAGGGCTTGGGGGGATATTTTTGGGGACGAGGAACTCCAAGTGGTCCTTTCCCTGTTTCTTGTTAAATCACTTGGTAGTGGCAGTGTACCAGGTTTAACGTAAGCTGGTAGAAATAAGCTTAGGGGGCTTTTATGCAGGTCCCCACATCTGTACCCTAGAGTTCAGAGTGGGGAAGGAACCCTGACAGGGTATATCTAGATGATTACCAGCTCATGTAGACATACTTGTGTTCACGGTCATTGAGATGGTGTGCATTCACACCCACTACAAGGCTCTGGGACATAGACAGAGCCACATGAATTGGCCTTAATGCGAATGATAATTAGGTCCAGGAACAAGACAAAAGTTTCTATTGAAAAACCTAATGCTGCAGACTTTTGCAACCAAATCAGAGAGAAGCAGTGGGAACACATGGGTATAAAATCCCCTGGTGTGTGGAGTGCAGTGGTTTCAGCATAATCACTCCCCAAGGTTTATGTAAGAAGGCTGAAGTAGATCACAGAAATCAGCACTTTCTTCCTGCAGAGAGCTGAGCAGAAGGAGCTGGAGGTAGGGGGAACTTATTTTGGATCTGACTAAATTTTGGTTAGCATCCACTTTTGCATGGACTGAAAACATAGCTGAGGGCATGTTGCTTTTGCCCTTGTGACTTGAACAATCTCAGTATAGAAAACCAGGGCAGATTCTCATTTCTAACAAAGAATGTTCACCTGCTGATTATCAGCCCTTTAGTACTTCTTTTTCTTGCTTTCCCAAAGAAATTTAAAATTGCAATTAAATAGGTGCCTATCCTCAGATGTTCCTGACACTAACCATCCCCAGGGTTCCATATACTAATGTAAAATCTTCCAAAAGATTGGGAAATGATGTAATTAGGCTGCAACTTTTTTGGGGAAGGGCTGACTTTTTATTCAGGATTTATCTGGAGCATAGCGCAATGGGGTCCTATTCCATGACTGGGGCTTCTAGGTATTACCTCAATTCAAATAAATAACTAAAGAAAAGATGTCCAATAAGTAATGCAAACCAGAACATATCCCTCTAGTAAATCAGACTCAGAAAATGGCAGAATCTGGCAATTGTGAAGTTAAGTTGAAGGCAAAGGGGAGTTTGTATCAAGTTATCTTACTGTTTTTCTGGAAAGGATTAGGTATGAAGTGAAGTGTTTTCTCTCCTTTTATTGAATTACTTTCAATTCCCTTTAACTAAGCGAACAGTGATTTCCAGAGATCTCAGACACTGAATTAGGTCATTGCCCATAACATTTTCATTTTGCCTGATCATATCATAAACACAGAACTTCCTGATTCTGTAATTTTAGTGGTGTTTAGCAACCTGATAGAACTGTCTGCTTTATCAGACATTTATCCAGGGCTCAATTTTGCAAAGGCACAAATGAATGAGATTCCTCATGTGGCAGTTTGCTAGATTGTAGAGGTTGGCTTTAAGTGATCCCTTATAGATGTTGTTTTTTTCCTGAAATCCAAGCTGTCCAGGCTGTGGTCTCTGCAGCCTCTGTATTCATGCAGCCTTTACTTGTGTCTTTAGAATGGAGCATCTTCAGAACCAACCAAAGGCACTGGATTGATGGTTGTGGAAGTGAGTGCATGAAATGAACTCTTTGTCTGTCTCTCTATATAGACATGGCCTCCATCTGTGCAGTTTGATCAGTCATATCATTAGGTTTCTGCAGCAGTGTATACTCTCATATCTATAGGGTATATTCAGGGGCTGTTCTGTGCTTAGATTAGGGTGACTCATGAGACCCAGAATCCCTTCCTGTCCCTCCACAGACTAGCTGTGTGACCTTGGTGGAGAATCGCTTCTTGCTTCCTTGTGCCTCGGTTTTTCCATCTGCAATATTGGGCTAAATACTGACCTGCCACAGCAGAGGTTGTGTGACTGGCACAACTGATGTCAGTTATTCAGAGGTGGACGGTGCTATGTAAATGGTAGGGGACATATTGTGATAGCTTCACATTGAATGGGACCTTGTTCCATAAATGGTCACGTTGGTTTCTGTGGAATTGCTCAGGGAACAATTCAAATGCTAATCAGTAAGGGCTCAAAGAACTGGCTAACTCTTGATCATTATTGTTATTAGAAATAAATCTAAGAACAATGCCTTCTCTCTTTTTTCATAGCTGTCCTACCATAAAATCATAGTTTTCAAAATTAGGTTTAATCCTAAATCAGGCCAAAAAATCAAAATCTCAAGGTTGTATTTTAGTGAAACAAAATATTCTGAAATACTGTATCTGAATAAATTAAAATTGTTGTATTTAATAATCTGAAAACATTTCATTTTGACTCTGTACATTTGATTATATTATCACTGAAATGATAACCATGAAGCAATATTATTCTACCATATCCATTTTACATAGACAATTTAGACAAAATCAAAACATTCCATCTAAATATTTAGATTTTATTGAATCATCGTTTTCTTACGGAAAACATTCCTCTGAAAATTTTCAACCAGCTCTGGTTTTTTTTTAACTTCCTTCTATTTGTCTGCAAACAGTTGTTATACTTCCTCATATCCCTATAGTCACAACTTTTTTTATAGTCACAACTACACAACTTTTGTGGACCTCACGAAAGCATTTGACTCTGTCAGTCGCCAGGGCCTGTGGAGGATCATGTCGAAATTTGGCTGTCCAGACAGATTTATACGAATGGTACGTCAATTTCATCACGGTATGATGGCTCGTGTCCTGGATGGCGGTGAAACATCTGAGGCCTTCCTAGTCACCAACGGCGTCAAGCAAGAGTGTGTTTTAGCACCCACTTTGTTCAGCATGATATTCTCTGCTACTCTGACTGATGCCTTTCAACACTGCACTGAAGGAGTAGGCCTGAAGTATAGAACTGACGGGAAACTATTCAATCTGAGGCGACTGCGTGCCATCACCAAGGTGAAGGAAACTGTACTTCGAGACTTTCTCTTTGCCGATGATTGTGCTCTGAATGCTAGTACAGAGCCAGAAATGCAAGCTAGTATGGACAAGTTTTCAACTGCATGCAACAACTTCGGTCTCACCATTAACATCAAGAAGACTGAGGTCATGCACCAGCCAGCTCCCCACACTCCGTACTCAGAACCGTCCATCACTGTAAATGGACAGAGACTTCAGACAGTGGACCACTTCACGTACCTGGGCAGTACCCTTTCCCGAGCAGTGTCAATCGATGATGAAGTAAACTGCAGAATTGCGAAAGCCAGCTCTGCATTTGGCCGATTGCGCTCCAACGTTTGGGAACGTTGAGGGATCAGCCTACCAACGAAGCTGAAGGTGCTTCCAACTCTGCTGTACGCCTGCGAGACGTGGACTGTCTATCGGAGTCATGCACGAAGGCTCAATCATTTCCACATTTCCTGTCTGCGAAAGCTTCTAAAAATCAGATGGCAGGATAAAGTGCCCGATACTGATGTCCTTACTGAAGCCAGTCTGCCGTCAGTTCACACATTGCTGATGAGAGCCCAGACCAGGTGGGCCGGACATGTCGTGAGAATGTAAGACGAACGCATTCCTAAACAGCTCTTCTACGGAAAACTCACTCAGGGAAAGCGCTCCCATGGAGGACAAAAGAAGCGGTTCAAGGACACGTTGAAGACCTCTTTGAAGTCCTTNTGATGGACGAACATCATAGTCACATACTTTAGATTTTTAATTCCCTTCCCCCACTAAAAAGTATCAGACTTTTTACCTCTCTTTTGTACTCTCTCCAGTTTTTTATTACCCTTTTCTTAAAATTAAAAAAAAACAACTAATCAAAATGGGCTCCGGTCCATATATTATGAAACCATAATCTGTTCCATTTGAATTGGAATTATCAACAGTTTGATTCAATTTGATTAAATAATAATAATGTCACTTTGCATTTCCATAGCAACAGTAATCTGAGGATTTTAGACTCACAATTCCACTGAGGGATAAGTAAAACGTATCATCCCTTTCTATAGCTGGAGAAACTAAGGCACAAAAAGGAGAAGTGGCCTGCCCATCTTTTCTGACTTTTCTGTGTAAAGCCCTCAAGTGCTCTAAAATTCCACCTGGTCATGGTGGACAGAAAGTTAGCTTTTTACAGAATCTCAATATTATTATTTGGCAATCACCAAACAGGGCAGAAAACTCTGTGCCAGTCAGATGGGACTCCAGGGGGGAAAGATGCAGCTTGTGCAAATCATCATGGATCCATCTACTTCAAAGAAACTTTGGTGATCTACACTATCTCGGGGTCCGTATAGTGTGCCGATTAGAACATAATGTAGTCAATGTGTTCCTGATGAATTTATAACAATAAGAAATTGTGTGTCCTTATTGGAGAAGGGAGAAAGGTGGGATGGTTAAAGGAATTTGAAAGTGGATAAAATTTAAAAAGATTAGTGAAATCTATCCATTTATCCACTGGTCAATTTTGCTAACTATCTATTAGTCTATCTCTCTTTCTATAGATCTATCTGTGTGTCATTCTATCCAATTGAGGGGCCTTTTACAGGTAGTTCTGATTTTTTCAACAGAAACTACACATTTTGGGGATGTTTCTTTTCCTTGAGACATTTTCTCTAATTTCCTGACCACAACTAGAATGAACACATACCAATTAACTCAGATTGGCATTTACGGGAAATTTGCCCTAGGGAGAAGGGAGAAGATGCCCTTATAGATTTGAGGAAGATTTTCAAAGTCATGTGGGGAAGTTAGGCACCAAAGTCCAGATCATTAAAAGTATTTAGGTTCCTAACACCCCTAAAAAATCAATGCAAGTTATCCACTGAATTACCATTGATGATCTCGGCCCCAACTCCCATGGAATGGCCATGGGAGTTGAAAGCCTGACTTCTATGTGTGCCTTTGAGCATTTCTCCTTATTTCCTGCAGTGGGTCATTTTTTCACATGATATCTGGGTATTTATTGTCTCCCACAGATGAAATATGCAGAAGAATCAAGAAGGGGGAACCTCACCATGGTAACTGAATTCATTCTACTAGGATTGTCCAACCACCATGAGCTGCAGGTGCCTCTGTTCTCCATCTATCTGTTCATTTATACCATTACCCTGATGGGGAACATCCTCATCATCCTCATCACCATGGACCCAGCCCTTCACACCCCCATGTATTTCTTTCTCCGGGTCTTTTCGTTCCTGGAGATCTGCTATACCTCAGTCACTGTCCCCAAGATGCTGGTGAACTTCCTCTCAGACAAGAGAAGCATTTCCTACATGGGCTGTGTTGCCCAAATGTACTTCTTGCTCTTCCTTGGAATCTCTGAGTGCTTCCTTCTGGCCGCCATGGCGTATGACCGCTATGTGGCCATATGCAACCCATTGAGATACAGGCTCATCATGAACAGGAGGGTCTGCCTTTCCTTGACAATTCTCTCTTGGTTCTGGGGTAATGTGGTGTCCCTAGTACAGACAGCCTGGGTTTTCACCTTGCCATTTTGTGGGTCCAATCAGATTAACTATTTTTTCTGTGACATTCCCCCATTGATTAAGCTTTCCTGTATTGACATCCCTCTGTATGAAATGCAGTTGTTTACAGCAGCTATACTGGTCATCTTCACTCCATTTTCTCTCATCGTTGTGTCCTACACCTTTATTATCTCCACCATCTTAAAGATGGCATCAGCTGAAGGCAGACACAAAGCCTTTTCCACCTGCTCCTCACACCTCATTGTGGTGACATTGTATTACGGGAGCTGTGGCCTGATCTATTTAAGACCCAAGTCCATTCATTTACTAGACACCAACAAAGTGCTGGCTCTGATATACACAACCATCACCCCGACCTTGAACCCCTTTATCTACAGCCTGAGGAACAAGGAGGTGAAAGAGGCTCTGAGGAGATTGCTGGGGGACAGGATGAAGAGAAAAATATTTTCTCACAGAAAGTAATTTGGGCACAGCTCTTGTTCTGATATCAGCAACTCAACTGTACAAATCTGGAGTAGTTCCCTTGAAGTCAGTAGCATTCAAAGTTACAGTTGAACTAGTGTCCAAAAACTGCAGAATGAAACACATGAAAATGTCAACGTTTTGTCAATTTTTTGTTTGAGTTTAAATTAGAAATTTTTGCCAAAGAACATCATCAAAGTTTCAGAAATGGTTATCATATTTGTAGCTGCTTGAAACAAAAAGAGAAAATCACAAAAACCTATTTACATTTCATATGAAAATGCGTGGATTATTTTCAACTCAGCTCAAAATTGCAATGAAAAATTCTGTTTAAAAATCTTATTTTGGAAAATAATGTTTATGTGCTGTATGCTAACCATTTCGAGAATGATTTTGAGTAAAAGATCATGTAAAATTGTTGAAAATTAATGTAAATAATAGATAATAAAGTACAATACAAAGTTTCACTAAAAATGAAAAAATTGGGAACATCTGAAGGTACCAAATGACGCTAATTTCAATTTTTTGTTGTAATTTTTTTCACCATTTCTACTAAACAGAGAGTAGAAAACCAAATAAGAAAAGGAGAGTCCCTTAGTTCCCAGGTGATATTCACAGAGCCTTCAGAAAAGCATTGGTAATTTCATTGCAAACACAATTTCCCCATCAAGACTTTTCTCAGTGCCACTTTCACATCCTGGTTCTTCAGGGTGTAGCTCAATGGGTTCAGCATGAGGGGTCACTGTGTTGTAAAACATGGACAACACCCCGTATTATCAATGAAGAAGCTGGAGATGGGCCCAACATAGGTGATGCAGAACAGGAGGAGGATGGTCAGGTGAGACGTGTAAGTGGAGAAAGTTTCAGAGTCCACTTCGTAGAGCATCTCAGGATGGTGGAGATGATGTACACATAGGACAGGACTATACACAGGAATGGTGTCCACCCTATGAAGATCCAAATGGCAAACAAGATTATCTTCTGGAGGCAGGTGTAACTCCATTCAAGCAGCTTCCTTGATTTCATTGAAGAATAACATATTGTTCAACGTAAATAAGGTTGGCAAAATCTTGACTTTTCTCTGTTTCTGTTCCAGTGGTGCTCAATCAGCAAAGTGTGTATCCATGCCCTGCAGATAACATAAACAGTTATTGTTGCAGTAGGAAGAGACCCTGAGACATAAGCCTTTGTATCAGAGGCCTGGTATGAGGCTTGAGGCCTGGGCTAAAGTAGTAGTCAAAGCTTTACTGATATAAAGCAAAGACAAGCTGTGAGCAAGAGGCAAGACCTGCTCACGGAATCTGGCAAGAACATGGCTGTTGTTGCAATACACATTCCTAAGAGGTGCTAGGCACAGACAGGGCCGGCGCAACCCATTAGGCGACCTAGGCGGTCGCCTAGGGCGCTGCTATTTTGGGGGCGCCGGCGCCCCAGCCGGCCGTTCAATTTTGGGGGCGGGACCTTCCGCCGCCTAGGGCGCCGGAAGAGCTGGCACCGCTACTGGGCACAGAGTACTCACCCAAACACATCCCAATATCAAGTGGTACTAGAACATCCCAATATAGAGGATGGTACAAAACCATTCCCCAAGGATAACAGGAAAACACTGACCCCTCCTTAAAGATAAGGTCAGGATGACAGTACATAATAGAGATATTTTGTTTGAACCAGCATGTACAAAGTGATGGGTGATAACTAGCCACATCAAGAGGCAGTAACTATGCCAGAGGGGCAGTATGTAATTTGTTTGTATCGGGGTATAAAGATGTATCTCAGAGGGAGTATCTTTGTCTAGCCTAGGGAGGAACAGAAAGTCCCACCATTCACTAAGCTGATCCATTGTTATGGCCATACATATATTAGTGGTCCGGTAGAGTCTGTGGGATACTAGTACTATGCTTCATTGACAATAAAACTGGCTGGGTGCCTTCATCCCTTAATGGATCTTGTGGTCATTGGGCAGGTTGCTCAAGGTCTGCTGTGCCAGCTGTCTGCGCAGGACTGGGGTGGCACACAGAGGGAACACACACATGCAGACTGTGACGGTACCTCCCATAAGGCTGTGACGGTACCTCCCCTAAGGCTTTGTGGGAATATGATATAACTGGAATAGG
>QXTE01000251.1:1618054-1687760 GCA_003942145.1 Platysternon megacephalum
TTGCACATCAGCTGGCAGCTCCCAAGGGGGTTTCTGTGAACCAACCCGTCACACAGACAAACATCTATCAACAACTAACGACAACTGTATGAATCAAATACACCAAGGGACACAGGAAGTATACAGTGAAACCTGATTTATTTTCTTCCAAAAGAACAGGTGTCTTCTAAATGAGATTAAGGAGTCATCCATTGGGACTAGTCCACAAGAGATAGTTGCATGTGTTTTTGACCTCAGCTGTGAATTCAAACTGATTTGGTTAAACCAGTGTCGACTGCTTGCGGGTGCTTTTATTTTGGTTTAAACCAGTCTTATTTCAGTTTAGCCAAAGGCTTAATTTAAACTTAAATATGCCACTCTTAACCTGAAATAAGAGTTTCCACACAGGCTTATGCACCACTTTTAGGCAAGAAAATGATTGAAGTTCAACCAATGCAACTTTCTTGTGTCAACAAAGCCATAGTTTGGAGCAATGTTCACAGTATAAGCACAGAGTATAAGCAAAAGTGTTCACATTGGCCTACCTCTGTTCCCACTGAAATGAGATTCCTGGTAAAGAAGAGAAACAAAGGTGAAACTGAAGCTGTGTGGAAATTGTTTGCCTATAGCTTGTAGTTGTTCTCTTTAATCAATGCCTCCCCTTCCCGAGCCACTAGGGCATAGCAGTCACACTCAGGATCACCTACCTCCCAAATCTCATTGATCCTTCAAGTAGGATGAGCAGAAGGAAGAGTTATTTTAAGAGAAATTACGCCCACATCAGAGCCCCTCATTGAACTCAACATTTCACATGAGAGCAGCACACACATGCCTAGCACTTCCAGAATTCGAATCACAGCTGTAATGGAAAGGAATGTTCCTCCTTTGCCATGGTGGGTGTCAAATGGTCCATAATTTGACAGAGATTTGCTGGTGATGTTTGTTTTAGTTTTCCAATTTAGCAAATAACATTCTAGACTGTATCAATTATGGCTCAGCTTCCAAAGGAGCTTGAGGCACTTAGGTGCTCAAATCCCATTGACTTTCAATGGCAATATGCTAATCACATACTTTTTATTGCTTTAAACATAAAAAGAGTGTGCAGAAGAGATTTTATCCAATATTTTGTTCTCCTTTTCTAACTTTTCTCCAGTTGGAAAACAGTAAAAATAGTCATATTCGTCCCTATCTTTCATTTACTAAGTTATGGTGGAGAACCCTCATATTTCAATCAATTAAGAGGCATGGGAGTGGAATTCAGAAGACCTGGTTACATTCCAGGTTCAGTCACAGACTCCCTGGGTGACCTTGGCTGTGTCACTTATTCTTCCTCATTGTTCAGTGGTCATGCATAATAAGAGAAAGCAGCAAACTGAAGCATACAATCATACTATAACACCACATGTTGCAAGCTATGTATCATAACATGAATACCTTGGTTTCCACCTCTGACTGGTAATAATATTGACTTCCTTCACAGGGGTGCTGTTAGCATAAAGTCTGTTCATTATTGTGAAGGTGCTTATATTACAATGGTGAGGACCACAGAATTACCTAGATATACAGGAGGACTATTACCCAGAGTCGGTAAATTGAGTGTTGAGCTTTAAGCATGAGTAGCCTCACTGAAGTCAATGACCCTTCAGCAGATGCTTCAGTGGCATATTTTGAGCATGTGTTAAAATCCCATTGACTTTAAAGCGACTACTCACAGGCTTAAAGTGAGACGTGTGCTAAAATGCTTTGCTGTAATGAGGCCAAACTCTGGTAGGAAGTGTTTGCATGACAAGGGCACTGACCATTTTGAAAACAAGTCTGGATGCTTTGCTTTGTTTTGATTTAAAGTATACTCTTGTTCAAAGAGGAATCACTTGGGAAGAATTCTCTGGTCTGGGTTATACAGCAGCTCAGACTAAATGATCACAACAGCCCCTGCTAGCCTTGGAATCCACGAATGTGTGAAAATTACCTACCTGGTATAATGTTTCCCACTATGTGTAGTCAGTCATTACCAAGTAAATGGCACTCCACCTAGCTTTCATACTTCAGCCCTCCACTGAAGGCCAGATCTGAAGCCCTGTGAAGCCAACAGGTGTCTCTCGCTGGATCACACTCATGGGTTTGCAATACGAGGCCCTAATCTAGATTCACACCTGTGTAATTTAGGCTACGTCTGCCCTTGGAGCTACAGGTGTGATTCCCAGCACGTGTACACATATTTGTACTAAGCAGTCATTGAGTTTGCGTTCTAAAAATAGCAGTGTAGCCGCAGTAGCATGGGCAGCGGCAAGTGGCCATGTGCTAGTCACCTCAAGTACAAAGCCACTCAGACCCCAAGGGCACATACTTCATTCAGCTAGACTGTGCTGGCGCCACTCCCCCTGCTTCTAGTGTAGCTGAAGCCTTAGAGTAGAATTCAGCTTAGTTGACCTGAGCCTCATTGACACAGAGGCTGCTTTGTACCATTCTAGCAGTATGAAAAGGGCTTGAAAATGGACATAAATGACATTGACATCCACCCCAAGGCTCTGTTACATTCACAGAGCCACATGAAGTCTCTGTAATGTGAATGAGAATTAACTCCAGGAACTCTCAAGCAAAAAAAGGACAAAAGTTTCCACTGAAAATCCTTATGCTGCAGACTTTTTCCTCCCAATTAAAGAGACGCAGTGGGAATACATGGGTGTAAATCCCCCTGTGTGTTGGGCACAGTGGCTACAGCATAATTCCACCCCAAAGGTCATATAAGGGGACTGAAATAGACCATAGAAATCAGCACATTCATTCTGCAGAGAGCTGAGCAGAGAGAGCTGGAGGTAGGAGGAAATTATTTTGGATCTAGCTACATTCTGGTTGGCGTTCACTATTGCATGGACTGAAAACATATCTGAGGGCATGTTGCTTTTGCTCCCATGACTTGAACTGTCTCTGTATAGAAACCTGGGGGAGATTCTCAAGTGGTGTCATTTCAAAGAAAGAAGTTTCACCTGCCGGGGATTGGTCCCTTTAGTATTTATTTGTCTTGCTTTCCTAAAGAAATTTAAAACTGCAATTAAATAGGTGCCCATCTTTGGAAGTTCTTGACATTAGCCCCAGAGCTCTGTATAGTAATGTAAAATCTTCCAACAGGTATACAGATTGGGAAATGATGTAATTAGACTGAAAGTTCTTTGGGGCAAGGGCTGTCTTTTTTAGTTCAGGCTTTGTCAAGAGCATAACATAATGGAGTCCTGATCCATGCTTGGGGCTCCTAGGCATTAATGCGTTTCAAATAAATAAATAAATAAATAAAACATGTCTCACAAGCAATGCAAACCAGAGCATACCACTCAAGAAAATGAAACAGAGATAGTTCTGTATCGGCAGAATGTGGCAATTGCAAAGAGATATACCAGTACCAGATAATTAACTTAAAGCAACTAGGAGTTTGTAATAAGTTTTATTACTTTATCTGTAGAAAGAGAGTGTGTAGAATTAACACTAATGATGAAGTATTTTTTTCTCCATTTATTTAGTTTATTTTTTCAATTCCCTGTTTCACTAAGCCAACAGTGATTTCTGGGGATCTTGGACACTGAATTAGGTCATTGGCAATTGAATTTTAATTTTGCCTGATCATATCATAAACACAGAACTTCCTAATTCTTTAACTTTGGAGGTGTTTAGCAACTTGATTGGATTGTCTGCTTTCTCATACATTTATCCAGGAATCACTTTTTGCAAATGCACACGTGAATGAGACTCCTCATGTGGCAGTTTGCTAGATCATGACCCTTGGCTTTATGTGACACCTGATAGATGTTCTATTCCCAAAATCCAGGTTGTGGTCTCTACGGTCTCTGTATTCATGCAGCCTTTGCAGGTGTCTTAAGAACGGAGCATCTTGAGAACCAGTGAATGGGACTGGATTGATGGTTGTGGAGGTGGGTGCATGATATGAACAGTTTGTCTATCTTTCTCTATAGACATGGCCCCCATCTATGTAGTTTGATCAGTCATATCATTGGGTTTCTGCAGAGCTGTATACTCTCATATTTATAGGGTATATTCAAGGGCAATTCTGTGCTTAAACCAGGGAAACTTATGAGACCAGACTCTCTTCCTGCCCCTGCCACAAACTAGTTGTGTGACCTTAGAAGAGAATCACTTCTTGCTTCTCTGTGTCTCAGTTTCTCCATCTGCAAAAGTCCAACCTACCTCAGCCTGAAATTGTGAGGCTGACATAACTGATGTTAGTTGTTCAGAGGTCCTCTGCTGGAAGGTGCTATATAAATGGTAGGGGACACATAGTGACACCTTCACATTGAACGGGACCTTGTTCTGTAAATTGTCACATTGGTATCTGTGAAACTGCTCATGGAACAAGCCAAAATCTAATCAGTAAGGGCTCGAATTACTGCCTAGTTATTTATCATTATTATAATTACAAATAAGAATAGGAACAATGCCTTATACATTTCTCAGAGGTGGTCCAAAAATGGAATTTCTGTCCCAGAAGATCATACCGTTCAAAATTTGGTTTAATCCCAGATCAGACCAAAAAGTCAAAATCTCAGGGTTTTTTCGTGAAACAAAATATTCTGAAATATTGCATTTCAATAAGGTGAATATGTTGTTGGTGGTGGTGGTGGGGGGGGGTTTAAACAAGGTTTAACATTTCATATTGACTTTATTGTTTTGATTATATTATTGTTTAAATGATAAACCTGAAACAAAACATTTCAACCTGATCAATTTCCCATAGACAATTAAGACCAAATGAGAACATGAAAGCTAAATATTTAGATTTTCTTGAATCAGCATTTTCTTACGAAAAAAATTCCTATGAAAATTTTTAACCAGCTCTGCTTTTTTTTTAGCTTCCCTCTCCTTCTCTATACACAGTTGTCACATTTCCTTTCAGTCCTGCAGTAACATACTCCAGGTCTTTGGAAATTTCTTCATAGTTTAGATCTTTTAATTCCCTTCCCAAACAAAAAAGAATTAGACTTTTTACCTCTCTTCCTCTCTTTCGTACTCTCTCAGGTTTTCTATTAGCCTTTTCTTTTAAACCCCCCCCCCCCCAAATCAAAATGGGCTTTGGTCCATATATTATTAAACCATAATCAATTCTATTTGAATTTGAATGATCAACAGTTATTTGGGAACGTCTTTGATTCAATGATAAGAATTTCACTTTGAATTTCCATAGGAATAATCATCTCAGAAACTCAAAGGGTACTATAAACATTAATGAAATTAGCCCCACAACTCTGCTGAGGGATAAGTAAAAATCATCATCCCTTTTTATATGTGGAGACACGAAGGCAAAAAGAAGTGAAGCAGCATGCCCATGTTCTCTGACCTTTTAGTATAAAGCCCTTAGGTGCATTAAAATTCATCCTGTCATGCTGAAAGGAAAGTTTGTTTTTTTGCAGGATCTCAGTATTATTCTTTCGCATTCACCGACAAGAGGGAAAATACTCATCATCCAAATCAATGTAGTTCCATCTACTTCAAAGTAGCTTTCATAGAATCATAGAATCTCAGGGTTGGAAGGGACCTCAGGAGGTCATCTAGTCCAACCCCCTGCTCAAAGCAGGACCAAACCCAACTAAATCAGCCCAGCCAGGGCTTTGTCAAGCTTTGCTGATCTGTGTCCCCTGCGAGTCTATGCAGTGTTCCAGTCAGAACATAGTGTAGTCAATCCATTTCTTAGTATTGCCAACAATCAATCACTGTGCATGCTTAATGCAGCAGGAGAGAAGATGGGATGGTTAAAGGAATTTGAAAGAAGAAAACATTGAAACAGTTTAGTGAAATTTATCCATCTACCCATTAGTCTATTGGTCAATCTACCTATTGGCTTATCTGTCTTTCTATTGGTCTCCCTGTGTGTCTGTCTGACTTTCTATTGATCTGTCTGTGAGTCTGTCTGTCTGAAAGGCATGTTCCAGGCAGTCCTGATTTTTTACACAGAAACAATGAACTTTGTGGGGGTGATTCTTTCCCTTGAGACATTTTCTCTCATTTTCTGGCCACATCTAGAATACAGAAATGCCAGCCAACACAGACTGGGATTTTGGAAGGAGCCTAAAGGAGATTTGTACTTGGTGAAGTGAAGGAAGAATTTGCCCCAATGACTTTGGGGGAACATTTTCAAAGGTATTAGGTCTTCCCCTCATCCTCCCTTGTCTCTTGTCACACAGACATAAAGCAGAAGGCCAGAGTTCAAAGTGCGGACAATGCGATGTTTACTGGGGTTGCCAAGCAAGCATAATCCACAGATCTGTACAGCTGTAGAGCTTTTATTTGATCTTTTCCCCACCTCCTCCTTCTAAAAAGGCTTAATTATACCTCTAGTGCACACCCCTGGTCCCACCCCTTACAATTTATGGTCATGTTCTGTTTTGGAGGGTTGTGAGTCTGGAGGCTTCAGTACCACCTCTTTTTTATCCCATGGGAGGGGTAGAGAGTGAGGTTGTGTTTCAGCCAGGGTCACCGTTTCTTTGGCTTTTAGTGTTTCTTATACCTCCGCCCATCCACCTCACCCCTCCCAACCGGTTGTTTGATCTTGTCTTGGGAAAGGAATTCTACATTTGTATATCAACCTCCCACCATGCCCAGCAACACTTTAACTATATTCCTTATCTTTTCTTATTGTGCTGTAACCCCAAGTGGCTAGGCAGAAGCAACATACGGTGTCTTTGTTCTTTGCTCACACATGGTAGTAAGACACAAACAATTGTGTTTTAAAGACCTCAAAATTCAAATGGGCAAACAAAACCCAAAAGTCTATCTCAGGCAAATATACAGGCCTGAATGCTGTATTACCATCACCAACAAAATGCACATGGGGCAGTAAAGCACCCAGGTACAGATCCTTAAAGGTATTTAGGTGCCTAACTCTCATAGAAATCAATGGGAGTGAGCCCCTGAAATATCTTTGAGGACATGGGCCCCAACTCTCATAGAATGTCCATTGGAGAATGTGTGCCTTTGACTATTCCTCCTTATTTCCTGCAGTAGGTCATTTCTTCACATGATATCTAGGTATTTATTGTCTCCCACAGATGAAATATGCAAAGGAATCAAGAAGGGGGAACCTCACCACGGTGAGTGAATTCATTTTACTGGGATTGTCCAACCACCGTGAGCTGCAGGTGCCTCTGTTCTCCATCTATCTGTTCATTTACACGATTACCCTGATGGGGAACATCCTCATCATCCTCATCACCATAGACACAGCCCTTCAAACCCCCATGTATTTCTTTCTCCGAGCCTTATCCTGCCTGGAGATCTGCTACACCTCGGTCACCATCCCCAAGATGCTGGTGAACTTCCTCTCAGACAACAAGAGCATTTCCTATGTGGGCTGTGCTGCACAAATGTACTTCCTGCTCTTCCTTGGAATCTCTGAGTGCTTCCTTCTGGCCGCCATGGCGTATGACCGCTATGTGGCCATATGCAACCCACTGAGGTACAGGCTCATCATGAACAGGAGGGTCTGCCTTTCATTGGTAGTTCTCTCTTGGTTCAGTGGTAACGTGGTATCCCTAGTACAGACAGCCTGGGTTTTCAATTTGCCATTTTGTGGGTCCAATCAGATTAACTATTTCTTCTGTGACATTCCCCCATTGATTAAGCTTTCTTGCACTGACACCTCTTCATATGAAATGCAGTTGTTTACAGCTACTGTACTGGTCAACTTCACTCCATTTTGTCTCATCCTTGTGTCCTACATTGTTATTATCTCCACCATCTTAAAGATGGCTTCGGCTGATGGCAGACACAAAGCTTTCTCCACCTGTTCCTCACACCTCATTGTGGTGACATTGTATTACGGGAGCAGTGGCCTGATCTATTTAAGACCCAAGTCCATTAACTCGCTGGACAGCAAGAAAGTGCTCGCTCTGATGTATACAACCATCACCCCCATCTTGAACCCTATAGTCTACAGCCTGAGGAACAATGAGGTGAAAGGGGCCATGTGGAGATTGTTGTGGGATGGGCTGAAAGGAAAAACATTTTCTCAAAAAAAATAATTGGGATACAGGTCTTGTTCTGAGATCAGTTATCCAACTGTACAAATCTGGAGTAGTTCCTTTGATGTCAATGCCATTCACTGCTACAGTTGAAGTAGTGTCCGAAAACTGCAAAATGAAATACACAAAAATGTTGAAAACATTTTGTCAATTTTCTGGGGGGGTTGAAATTAGAAATTTTGGCCAGAAAAAGGCATCAAAGTTTCAGAAATGTTGATCATAGATCAGCCTTTCCCAAACTTTTTTGGCCACGGAACACTTTTTAGCCTATTACCAAACACTTATAATATTATTTTGTAATCTTTTTTGGTTTTCAAATAAAAAATTGCGTTATTTATGCTCAAATATATTTTATTTTATAAAACAAAGCAAAAATACAAATTTAAAATAACTTGAACTAACAATTTCTAAATGGAAAGCGCCTATAAAGTAGTACAAAAATCAAGTGAAAGAGTCAAAATTAAAAACAGTGATCTACTTAAAAAAACCTGTTTTTATATATACACAAACACCAAACAAATTAGATTTTTACTAGGAAAATCTATTTTTATAAACAGAAATACAAATTTGGATTTAACGGGATTGGTGTTTCTGCGTTTTTCTATCACAAATTCGCTTAATATTAGGAATAATGCTGGAAAGTTGAATCCTCATGTCAGGCGCAGCATCAAGTCTATTCCTATATTTGGTTTTTGTTGCAGTATAATATGAAAATCCCATCTCACACAAATAAGTTGTAGCAAAAGGAAGGAGCACTTGAACTGCATGTTTAGCCACATTAGGGTACTCTTCTATTAGGCTGCTCCAAAAATTATTCAGCGGAAGATCCTTAAACTTTTGTTTCAAATCAGAGTCAGAAATTAAGTCAATTAGGCTTTCATAATTGTGTGCAGTAAAGCCGACTGGTTTGGCTGTAATTACAAATGGATTTTGAACCCAAGCATTATCATCAGTAGTTGTAGGAAAATATTATAATAAAGAGGCCTGCAAGTCACGTAAGTGCTGTAAAATGGTGCTGGAAACTTCTTCATGGACTGTAGAATTTATTTCAGTCAGAAATTCATGTACTGTAGGGAAGCAGTCGAAGTTATTCTGTTCTACAGAAGATGCCCAGAATTCCAGTTTCTTTTTTAACGACGAAATTTTATCCATTGTAGTAAAAATGGTCACATTCTTTCCTTGCAGCAACAGATTAATTTCATTTAATTTTGCAAAAATATCTGCAAGATACGCAAGTCTCATTAGCCACGAGGAATTTGTCAGTCAGTCATTAAATTTTCATCCTGAATTATCTGAAGTGAAGAATACCAGTAGTTCACTACGAAGCTCAAAAAGCCTCACAAGCACTTTTCCTCTGGATAGCCACCTCACTTCCGCATGTAAAAGAAGCGTTTTGTGCTGACTACCCATTTCCTCACACAAAATTTTAAATAACCTGGATTGATGTGGTCGAGATTTGACAAAACTGATAATTTGTACTGCTTCATCGAGCACAATTTTCAGATACGCTGGTATTTTTTTAACTGCAAGTGTTTGTCTATGTGGAAGACAATGGCTCTTAGTGCTTTCTGGTGCCACACTTATGATTCGCGTTACAGCTCCCTTCATCTTCCCGATCATTGCCCGAGCACCGTCAGTACATACATCAATACATTTTCCCCAACTAATTTCATGCTTTCTGATAAAATTGTTGATGCAGTCGTGGATTTCTTCTCCAGTTGTGTTGCTTTGCAGAGATTCACATAAGAGCAGGTCCTCTTCAATAATATTATTAAATCTATATCGGACAAATACTAGTAGCACAGCAAGTCCTGAAACGTCAGTGGACTCATCTAGCTGCAATGAATACTCATGGCAAATTTTCAGTCGGCAAACTAGCTCTTTTTCTATGTCATCGGCAAGATCTTTAATATGGCATGCAACAGTATTATTTGACAACTGTACAGCATCAATTTTTTTACCAGACTGCTCGCTCAACATGCACGTTACAATATCTTTCGTGAAAGGCTTGATAAGTGTTTCTCCAATAGTGTGAGCTTCTCCGGCAAGCCCTATATGGTAACTTACTCGATAAGGTGGCTCTGTTGCACTTTCGTTGTCTGTTTTAGCAATTTTAATAATCAAAAGTTTACATTTTCCAAGTGAGTCACGCTGCCTCTTGAAAAAACTTATATCTTTGTCTTTGTATTCAGGATGCTTGGTTTCCAAATGCCTACGAAGTTTAGCAGGAGCCAATGAACTGTTTGCTAGTATTTTGTTGCACACAACGCACTGCGCATCAGGAACATCTTTATTTCCAACACACGTAAAACCGAAAGACAAATAACTTTCATCATACTTTCATTTCGGTCTTTTAACACCTGCTTCATCTTGTTTTTTGATATACTTCAGTAGAAATTCTTTCACCTTGGATAACTCACTAGTACTAACAGATTTTTCGGCAACCAAAGACTGCGATTGTTCATCCTCACTTTGAGGTGTCACAATATTTTGCTCGTTTATTTCGGCCACAGTTGGAGTACCAGAAGAACTTGCTTTTCGTTTCAAAGTTCCTTCTTTAGCCACAAATCCATGGTGATTTGGTTTAGTAACAATATTTAGAAATACTTATTTTTGTCAAATTTTGTTTGTCACAAATATTTATATTGTTTTGAGCGAAGCTAGTTTAGTTGTGCTTATCGCACACACGGTAAAGAACCACAGGTTTGAACGTGTTGAGTGAATGTGTTATATTCAACATGGCGTAAAGAGAATGGTGTGTGCATACCACTGCAGTTCGCGCAGCCTCGAGCAGAAGGGGTACGACGTCAGTAACTGAAACGTGCCCAAAAGGGATAGACGTCAACATGCTTGCGTGCCGCGTTCTCTTTACACCATGACATTCAATACTAGATCTATCGATAACCGAAAAAAGAGTTTTATGTTAATTATAGTCATTCAAAAAGAGTTGTAAACTACGCTTCAAATATGCCAAATTTAAAATAAAAAAAAATTAAAGACCCTTTTTTTTTTATTACAATTCTTTCACGGAACACCTATTCACATCGTGCGGAACACCAGTGTTCCGCGGAACACAGTTTGGGAAACTCTGTCATAGATACTTCTGCTTGAAACACACAGAAAAATCACAAAAACTCATCTACATTTAATGTGAATATGCATGGATTTTTTCATCTTAACTCAAAATTGCAATGAAATATGTTGTTAAAAAAGCTAATTTTAGAAAACAATGTTCATGTGCTGCAAGCTAACTATTTTGAGAATGATTTTGAACAAAATTTCACTAAAATTGTAGAAAATGAGCATGAATAATAAACAATAAAGTACAATAGAAAATTTCACGAAAAAGACAAAAATAGGTCCATTTGAAGTTACCAAATGAAAGTAACTTCATTTG
Source organism: Platysternon megacephalum (assembly GCA_003942145.1). Classification (NCBI taxonomy): domain Eukaryota; kingdom Metazoa; phylum Chordata; order Testudines; family Platysternidae; genus Platysternon; species Platysternon megacephalum. The sequence continues at coordinate 1,629,455 of QXTE01000251.1, forward strand.
TTTTGTAATTTTTTCACCATTTCTACTAAACGCAGAGCAGAAAATGAAATGAGAAAAGGAGAGGTAGGAAGAACTTATTTTGGATCTAGCTACATTCTGGCTGGCGTTCACTATTTCCTGGACTGAACACGTAATGGAGGGCATGTTGCTCTTGCTCTTGTGCCTTGAGCTATCTCAGTACAGAAACCCAGGATAGATTCTAAATTGTAGCAGAGAATGTACACAGGCTGAGGATCGGTCCTGAGTATTTTTCTTGCTTTCCTGAAGAAATTAAAAACTGCAATTAAATAGGTGCCCCTCTTTGGAAATTCCTGACATTAGCCATCCCCAGAGCTCTGTATAGTAATGTAAAATCTTCCAACAGGCATACAGATTGGGAAATGATGTAATTATACTGGAAGTTCGATGGGACAAGAATTGTCTTTTTGCTCGGGTTTTGTCCAGAGCATAGAACAATGTGGTCCTGATGTATGATTGGGACTCCTAGATATTACCTCCGTTCAAATAAATAAATAAAGAAAAGGTGTCCCGCAAGCAATGCAAAGCAGAACCTACCACTCTAGTAAATCAGACAGGCATAGTTCCATATCTGGCAGAGTCTGGCAGTCAACAAAGGGAGAAACCAGTATCTTATAATTAACTTGAAGGCAACTGAGAGTTTGTATTGTGTTTTATTACTTTATTTGTAGAAAGCAATTAATGCTAATGATGAAGTATATGTCCTCTTTTTATTTAATTGTTATCTTTATTTAATTATTTTTAATTCCCCGTGATTTTCAGAGATCTCAGACACTGAATTAGGTCACTGCCAATTATATTTTAATTTTACACAGATCTTCCTGATTCTGGAAATCTAGAAGTGTTTAGTGATAGGATTGTCTACTTTATCAGACATTTATCCAGGGCTCAGTTTTGCAAAGACACACATGAATAAGCCACCTCATGTGGCAAAGTTTTCTAGATTGTAGCGGTTGGCTTTAAGTGATCCCTTACAGATGTTGTTTTTTTCCTGAAATCCAAGGTATCCAGGCTGTGGTCTCTACAACCTCTATATTCATGCAGCCTTTACTTCTGTCTTTAGAATGGAGCATTTTGAGAACCAACCAGTGGGACTGGATTGATGGTTGTGGAAATGTGTGCATGAAATAAAAAGCTTGTCTGTCTCTATATAGAGACATGGCCCCCATCTGTGCAGTATGATCGGTCATATCACTGGGTTTCTGCTGAGGGTTATACTCTCATATCTATAGGGTATATTCAGGGGTAATTCTGTGCTTAGACCAGGGCAACTCCCAGAATCTCTTACTGCCCCCACCACAAGCTAGCTGTGGGACCTTGATGGAGAATCGCTTCTTGCCTCTCTGTGCCTCAGTTTCTCCATCTGCAAAAGTGGGGTAAATACTGACCTGCCACAGCCAGAGGTTGTGACGCTGGCACAACTGATGTTAGTTGCTCAGAGAACCTGAGTTGGAAGGTGCTGTATAAATGTTAGGGGACATATTTTAATACTTTCACCCTGCATGGGACCTTGTTCCATAAATAATAACATTGGTTTCTGTGGAATTGCTCAGGGAACAATTCAGATGGTAATCAGTAAGGGCTCAAAGAACTGGCTAGTTATTCATCATTACTATTATCACAAATAAGAATAGGAACAATGCCTTATACCTTCTTCAGGGCTAGTCTAAAAATTGAATTTCTGTCCTGGAAGAAATGAATAATTTCAGAATTTGGTTTTATCCCAAATCAGGCCAAAAAGTCAACATTTCAGATTTTTCAATGAAACAAAATATTCTGAAATATAGCATTTCAATAAGGCAAAAATGTTGGGAGGGTGTCATAAGTTGAAATATTATATTATATTATATTATATTATATTATATTATATTATATTATATTATATTATATTATATTATATTATATTATATTATTTTTTCCACCATATGAATTTCCCAAACAAATTTAGATAAAAACAAAACATTCCAGGTGAACATTTAGATTTTGTTTAATAAGCATTTCTTATCAAAAACATTGATCTGAAATGTTTCAACCAGCTCTACTCTCCTTTACAACCCTCTACATGTCTATCCATAGTTGTTATATTTTCTGGCAGTCATATAGTCACATACTCCAAGTCTCTGGAAGTTTTGTCATACTTTAGATTGTTTAATTCTCTTCCCCCACAACAATATTCATATTTCCCCTCTTCTTTTTACTATCTCCAGTTTTCTATGAGCCTTTACTTTAAAAAAAACCAGTCAATTTTGGCTCCTGTCCATATATTATGAAAAAATAATCAATTCCATTTTTACTTGAATTATCAACAGTTATTTAGGAATGTCTTTGATTCAATAATAAGAATATCCATTTGCATTTCCATACCACCCGTTACTTGAGGATCTCAACATGGTCTATAAATGAGTTAGGATCTGAGGCTAAAATAGGGAAAGAGCAAGCTAAAAATTGCTTAGACAAGTTAGAGGTCTTCAAGTGAGCAGGGACTGATGAAATACATCCTAGAATACTCAAGGAACTGACTGAGGAGATATCTGAGCCATTAGCAATTATCTTTGAAAAGTCATAGAAAATGGGAGAGATTCCACAAGACTGGAAGAGGGCAAATATAGTGCCCATCTATAAATAGAGGAGTAAGGAAAACCTGGGGAACTACAGACCAGTCAGCATAACTTCAGTACCTGGAAAGATAAAGGAGCAAATAATCCAGCAATCAATCTTCAAACACCTGGAAGATGATAAGTTACTGTCACTGTCAAGAACAAATCATGTCAAACCAAATGACAGAGTAACAAGTCTTGTGGATGGGGGAAAGCAGTAAATGTGGTATGTCTTGACTTTAGCAAAGCTTTTGATACTGTCTCACATGACCTTCTCATAAACAAATTAGAGACATACAACCTAGATGGAGCTACTATGAGGTGGATGCATAACTGTTTGGAAAACCATTCCCAGAGAGTAGTTATCAGTAGTTGAGATCATGCTGGAAGGGCATAATGAGTGGGGTTCCGCAGGGATCAGTACTGGGTCCAATTTTGTTCAATAGCTTCATCAATGATTTAGATAATGGCAAGGAGAGTACACTGATCAAATTTTTGGATGATACCAAGCTGGGAGGGATTGCAAATGCTTTGGAGGATAGGATGAAAATTCAAAATGATTTGGACAAACTGGAGAAAGTAAACAGGATGAAATTAAATAAGGACAAATGCAAAGTACTCCACTAAGGAAGGAACAATCAGTTGCACACATACAAACTGGGAAATGACTGCCTAGAAAGGAGTACTGCGGAAAGGGATCTGGGGGTCATAGTGGATCACAACCTAAATATGAGTCAACAGTGTAACAGTGTTACAAAAAAACCTAACATCATTCTGGGATTAGCAGGTATATTGTAAGCAAGACACGAGAAGCAGTTCTTCCGCTCTACTCTGTGCTGATAAGGCCTCAATTGGAGTACTGTGTCCAGATCTGGGTGCCACATTGTAGGAAGGATGTGGACAAATTGGAGAAAGTCAAGAGGAGAGCAACAAAAATGATTACAGGTCTAGAAAATATGACCTATGAGGGAAGATTGGAAAAAAACTGCGTTTGTTTAGTCTGGAAAAGTGAAGACTGAAGTGATAACAGTTTTCAAGTATATAAAAGGTTACAAAGAAGAAAGCCAAAAATGTTTTTGTTCACCTCTGAGGATAGGACAAGAAGCAATGGGTTTAAATTGCAGCAAGAGAGGTTTAGATTGGATATTAGGAAAATTTTCCTAACTATCAAGTTAGTTAAGCACTAGAACAAATTGCCTAGGGAGTTGTGGAATCTCAGTCATTGGAAGTTTTAAAACCAGATTAGACAACCACCTGTCATGAATGGTCTAGTTATTACTTAGTCCTGCCTTGAGTGCAGCGGATGGGACTAGTTGACCTATTGAGGTCCCTTCCCGTCCTACACATCTATAGTTCTATAAATATTAATTCATTTAGCCCCAGAATTCCACTGAGGGATACGTAAAACTTATCATCCCTTTCTATACCTGGAAAAACTAAGGCACAAAGAGGAGAAGTGGCATGTCCATCTTTCCTGACCTTTCAGTATAAAGCCCTCAAGTGCTTTAAAATTCCAGCTAGTCATGGTGGATGGAAAGTTAGATTTTTATAGAATCTCAGTATTATTCTTTGGCATTCACTGAGCAGGACAGTAAGCTCTGTGAAGATCAGATGCAATTCTACGGGTAAAATATTCAGCTGGTGCAAATCAGCATAGTTGGGCAGTAGGGAAGGTGGGATGGTTAAAGGAACTTGAAACAGAATAGAATGTAAACAAGTAACTTGGGTCTACGTGAAATCTGTCCATCTATCCATTGGTTTATTGGTCTCTCTAGCTATTGGTCTTTCCGTCATTGTGTTGCTCTGTCTGTGAGTCTGTTCATCTAGTTGAGGGGCCCGTTCCAGGCAGTCCTGATATTTTACACTGAAACTGTGAACTTTCGGGAATGATTCTTTCCCTTGAGACATTTTTTCTCGCATAGAAAACAATGAAAATTTAGCCACTGACATATCTTTGAGGATCTGGGCTCCAACTCCCATTGAATGGCCATGGGAGTTGGGACCCTAAATTCCATGTGTGCCTTTGACTATTTCTCCTTATTTCCTTCAGTGGGTCATTTCTTCACATGATATCTTCTTATTAATTGTCTCCCACAGATGAAATATGGAGAGGAATCAAGAAGGGGGAACCTCAACACGGTGACTGAATTCATTCTACTAGGATTATCCAACCACTGTGAGCTGGAGGTGCCTCTGTTCTCCATCTATCTGTTCATTTACACCATTACCCTGATGGGGAACTCATCACCATGGACACAGCCCTTCACACCCCCATGTATTTCTTTCTCTGGGTCTTATCCTTCCTGGAGATCTGCTACACCTCAGTCACTGTCCCCAAGATGCTGGTGGGCTGTGTTGCCCAAATGTACTTCCTGCTATTCTTTGGGGCCTCAGAGTGCTTCCTACTGGCTGCCATGGTGTATGACCACTACATGGTTATATGCAACCCATTTTGAATCAGGCTCATCATGAACAGGAGGGTCTGCCTTTCCTTGACAGTTCTCTCTTGGTTCAGTGGTAATGTGGTGTCCCTAGTACAGACAGTCTGGGTTTTCACCTTGCCATTTTGTGGGTCCAATCAGATTAACTATTTCTTCTGTGATATTCGCCATTGATTAAGCTTTCTTGCATTGACACATCTCAGTATGAAATGCAGTTGTTTACAGCAGCTATACTGGTCATCTTCACTCCATTTTCTCTCATCGTTGTGTCCTGCACCTTTATTAACTCCACCATCTTAAAGATGGCATTGACTGAAGGCAGACACAAAGCCTTCTCCACCTGCTCCTCACATCTCATTGTGGTGACATTGTATACGAGAGTGGCAGCCTGATCTATTTAAGACCCAAGTTCACTGACTCACCAGACAGCAACAAAGTGCTGGCTCTCATATACACAACCATCACGCTCACCTTGAACCCCTTTATCTACCGCCTGAGGAACAAGGAAGTGAAAGGTGCTCTGAGGAGACTGTTGGAGGACAGGATGAAGAGAAAAATATTTTCTCACAGAAAGTAATTTGGGCACAGATCTTGTTCTGATATCAGTTACACAACCGTGTCCAAACACTGCAAAATGAAACATGCAAAAACGGTGTTAACATTTTGTCAATTTTTTGTTGGGCTTGAAATTAAACATTTTGGCCAAAAAAGTCACCAAAGTTTCAGAAATGATGCTCGTCTCTGTAGCTGCTTGAAACACACAGAGAAAAATTACAAAAACTCATCTACAATTCAGATTAATATGCATAGATTTTTTTTCATCTCAGCTCAAATTTAGAATGAAAAATTTTGTTGAAAAATCTGATTATGTAAAATAATGTTGATGTTCTGTATGTAAAATCATTGTATATTAGACGATATGTGCACATGATTTTGTCCTCTAATTAAGTGTATTTATTGTGAACGGCTTGCCTAGATCTGGGAAAGAGATAGGAACAGCTTTACCTCTCAGTTGATTGCAAATTTAAGGTCAATGCTGACCAGCAGCTATTCATTTAATCATGAATGGTTGGTTGACTGTGGCAAAGTAAGCTGGTAGTTCATTCCTTCCTTCCTGGGAGAAGTGTACACATGTGAGGACATCAGAGGCATAAATCAGAGGAGAAATAGGACCTAAGTATTTATATTCTCATTCAGAGGTGTGAATGAGTATGCAAGGTGCAAGGCAGTGGACTTTCATATTCTACTCTCCTTTGTAGAATTGGTCTCTATATAGTAGGCCATTTGGCTGGTTGTTTTCCAATTACTTCATTCTAGGTCCACTTTTCATGAGAAAAAATGCTTGAAACTTCTGAAATTTAAGCCATTGTACTGGCATGAAGGAGGGGGCTGAATCATGGCAAGGATGTTGAAAGTGGAGTAACACACTGATGTCTCAGACCCATTGTGTAAGGCTCTCAATAAATAATAGGACTGGTAGCAGCAGAGATGGTGAAAATGATGTCTGGTCACTAGGGGTAAAAGTAGGTCAGGACATTTACTGGTATGGGGCCAGGGTGGCTCCGGCCCCCAGAAGGGGCAGGGCCTCAGGCGGAAGGGGCGGGGCTGGAGGTCAGCATCCCCCAGCCAGCCATTCCAGGCCGCCTGGCCTGCGCCGCCCAGGGCTCCTGTGTTGATTTAAAGGGCCCGGGGCTCCGGATGCCGCTGCTATGGCAGCGGCAGCAGCATGGGCCCAGGGCAGCTGTTCCCTCTGCCCTCCCAGCCCGTCAGCGGCCGGGGGGGGGCAAAAGGGGTAGGGACATTAAAGCGCTGCCACAGCAAAGGACGGTCCTTAAATGTCCCTGCCCCTTTTGCCTCCCCTGTTGGCGGCCCTGCCAGTACGGCCCCTACCAGCAGGGGAGGCAAAAGGGGCAGGGACATTAAAGTGCAGCTATGGCAGTGCTTTAATGTGGACTAGGTATGGGCCGGTGCAGTTCTTACCGGTATGCCGTACTGGCCCCTACAGGTTCACTTTCACCCCTGCTGGTCACCAAGGACCAGATCCACAAAGGGACTTAGCATCTCAAGATGAGATTTAAGCAGCTTTAGGCACCACTGCAATCCACAAACACCTGTTATACCTATCTCATAGAGCTGGAAGGGACCCCGAAGGGTCATTGAGTCCAGCCCCCTGCCTTCACTAGCAGGACCAATTTTGCCCCGATCCCTAAGTGGCCCCCTCAAGGATTGAGCTCACAACCCTGGGTTTAACAGGCCAATGCTCAAACCACTGAGCTATCCCTCCCCCCTATTCTGCTGCCACTAAACTCTGTAGGCACCTAAACTAACTAAGGGCCAGATTTTTAAAGGTATTTAGGTGCCTAGTGGGATTTTCAAAATCATCTAAACACCCATTGAAATCCATACCTTTCAAAATCTGGCCCAAGGCACCTAAATTTGTACTGTCAACATTTCCTTAGTGCCTAAATTTCTGCCTCTAGGCATGGGGATGCCCATTTGACACCAAAATTGCAGCGTGATCAAAAAACCTGTGAAGATTGGTGTTCCCCACCCTGTCTCACCTGAGGAGCCTTATCCACTAGGCAGGCTCTGCATGCATATAATAGCCGGAGGGAGATATGGGATAAAACGAAGTAAAAGCAGCTTCTTCCATTATAAAATGTAGCCCAGCAGTTAGAGAACCACTTGGGCTGTCAGAGACCCAAGTTCAATTCCCCTCTTGGGTCAATCAGGAGAAGGGATCTTCCAGCTCTGAAGTGACTTCCTTGACCGCTGGGGTATAGAGCATTTTCATTCACTATGAGGCCCAATGCATATTTAATTGCTTGTACAAAGTGGAACAGATTCAACAGGAGAGACTGGAAAAGCACCATATCAGGATTTCCTTTAATTAGGCTTGGTAAAATCCAATTTTTATTTTTGTATAATTTTGATGCATAATATTGATGTTTGTTTATAAGCATTTTTCTATTTTTATCAATTTACATTATCACAGTTGTGCAACATCATAAGTTTTAAGTATTTTTTTCTGATTTTTATCAGTTTAAATGTTCATAGTTGTGGGAAATAATGGGGGGACACAGACAAGAGGGTGGGTCATTATTTAATGACAGGAGACGTTAATTTCAAAAAGTTAAAGCTTTATAATCACTAAAACAGAAACTGAAATCACATGACAAAATATACAAGGTAAATATCCTTAAATCAAATTCTAATAAGTTCCCAAGCAGCATTTGTCTTACTTTGCCTATCCATAAATGTCTATTATTTTCAAAGCAAATATTTTTGTTGTTTTGTGTGTGTAGGGTGAAATTGCTGTTTACCGTCATTTACCGATAAAAATCTCATCCTTCAGACCTACCTTTAAGTCAGTGGTTAGAGCATGTAGCCAAAACATAGAAAGCCCATGTTTGAATCCCTTCTACTTCTCAGGCAGAGAGGGGAAACTGACCTGGGGGTCTCCCATATTTTTGGTGAGTGCCCTGAACAGTGGGCTAAAGCTTATAAGAGAAGCTGCCTCCTCTCCCTGACATTTTGTGTGCAGTTGGGCTTGCTCTGAGAATGCCTACTGGATGAGGTACTCCACATGTTCGGCCCATGGATCTTGAAAGGTGCCTTGTGAGGATATTGACCATTGTAGCAGTGGAAATATGTCTCCAAGTTTTGCATCAGTTGTTATGGCAGGGGCTGGTGCTGCTTTGTTTTGGAGGATCCTGGTGGGGAGCTTCTGATAATGAGGTTGGTGACATTGGGGGGTTGTTTGAAGGCCAAAAGAAGGAGGTTGGGAAAGATTTCTTTCAGGATGTGGCCCCCAGTGAGTATGCATTGTAATTTTTTTATTATACTTACATTCATAATCTGCTAGACAGCAAAAAGCATGTCCTAAATAAAGACACTGGATTTCTGGCTCATTATAACCATCTGTAACCCACTAACCCCACTTTGTCCGATTATTGTAGAAGTGTTAACTGCCTACTTCACCTTCAATGATTTCTTGCAACATGTGTTAACTCCTTATCTATTCCACCCTTGTATTTAGCTGTGATTCTCTGAGTACCTTTCGCCGACCTGAAGAAAAGCTCCATGTAAGCGCAAAAGCTTGTCTTTCACCAGCAGAAGTTGGTCCACTAAAAGATATCACCTCACCCAACTTGTGTCTTTAATATCCTGGGACAAACATGGTTATAACAACACTGCAAACAATGTATACCTCATGTAGACCGTCTGTAATGTGGAGAAATTCATCGCTACTTAAAACCCTAAAATCCCTGCCCATCTTTCAGTGCAGCTCGTTTGACTCACAGTACCCCAAGCAGATCCAGGGTCCATCCAGACTATATCTTATGAGTCAACCTATACCTGGCCCTGCAGTCCATACTTTTAAACTGGCCCTTCCTCACACTTGGGGTCTTACTATAGGGAATCGAAAAGCTCTAATAATTAAGGACACCCACATGAGCCGTGGTTTGCTACATTGCATCGCATGATGAGCCCCCTTTCTATCTATTTGATTGCAACTTACAATAAATGCCTACAACATCGTTTGTGATTGGTTATAAAAATCATAGTCTTACTTAGAGCTTTTCTCAGGGCCTCTTTGACCTCTCTGTTTCTCAGGCTGTAGATGAGGGGGTTGGCCAGGGGAGTCAGGACGGTGTAGAAGACAGAGAGCACTTTGTTCAGGTCTCGCAGTGCAGCAGTGTCTGGGAGCATGTACACAATGATTAGGGTCCCATAGAAAATTGTGACCATTATGAGGTGAGAGGAGCAGGTGGAAAAAGCCTTTTGCCTCCCCGTGGTGGAAGGGATTCTCAGGATGGTGTTGATGATACACACGTAAGATGTCAGGGTTAAGAGAAATGGAAGAAGAATCATTATGAAGGAGAGAAGGAAGATCACAAGAACCATCTTGCTGGTGTCACTGCAGGACAATTTGATCAATGCGATGTAATCACAAAAGAAATGGTCAATTTCATTGGGCCCACAAAAAATCATTTGTGACATCCAACATGCTGTGTTGGTACTGACTGTGAAGCCAGTTAGCCAAGACCCAGCTGCTAGCTGGAGGGAAAACTGATCGTTCATAAGGGCTGCATAATGCAGGGGTTTGCATATGGCTAAATACCGATCATAAGACATCACTGCAAGGAGACAACATTCTGTAGCTACCAGACAAGCAAAGCAATACAGTTGTACAATACAGCCCCCAACAGAAATGGTTCTGTCCCCAGTCAGGAGACTGGCCAGCACCCTGGGCAGGATGTTTGAGGTGTAGCAGGTCTCCAAGCAGGACAAGTTCCCCAGGAAGAAGTACATGGGGGTGTGAAGTTGCTGATCAGCCACAACTAGCACAACAATGAGAATGTTCCCAGCCATGGTCACAATGTAGATCACTAGAAACAGCAGGAAGAGAAGGACCTGCAGTTCAGGGAGATTCCCAAATCCCAGGAGGATGAATTCTGTGATGCCTGTTTGATTCCCCCATTCGGAGTCTTCCATGGGTTGTATCTACAGAAAATAACTCACAATAATAAATAAATGAATTCTGTCACTGTTTGATTTCCCCTCACTCTGTTTTCCATGACCAGTCCTTAAAAGATAGTTAAACAAAGCTTTGCAATGTTATTTGATTAAGTTAGAAATTTAATATAGAGTCAATAATTTAAACCTATAAAGATTATAATTTAAACTCCCATTTTCCTGGTGATTACTAATGTTATTTTTGACCTGATACTCCAGACAGTGAACATGCATTTCTTGGTATCTCTGATGCTTGAGACATCTGATGTCAGCTTAAAAGTAACTTGACATTTCATTAGCCACACACCTTGTTAATACAACCAATGCAATCTCCATTTCTTCCAACTCGAACTCTGGTCTCATTGGTATCATGCAAGTGTGATATTATCTGATTAAAATATGACCATATAGATCATTGTTGCAACCACTGTTCTATATTTGCAGCAAATATTGTACAAAGGTTGTTGAGTGAGGTGTCTATGAAAAGGTTATGATTTGCTGGTTATGATTATGCTATCTGTAGGCATGTATCATTTTTGTATTTGAAGTTATAAGTATTGGCTCTATACCTGGATTTCAAATGTTTGCTCCTGGGGTATCGCCCACAAGATAGCACCCAGCACATCTTGAAGTTAAGTGGTTCATCAAGAAACACTTGGTTGAAAATGGACCATGGGAAATGCCCATCTACACTGAGTGGACTGTCATGCAAACTTGCTGTCTGGAGTATAGGTAATGGCTTCCTGCAATGGCTGAGCAAAATGGATGGACATGGGACTTTCCCATGTGACTCCAAATTCCATCTGGTTACTGTAATTTTCCACAGTTAGAACAATGGGATGCCCTCCACATAGAAAAAGCTATAAAAGACCCTAGAAACACGTCCATTTTGTCTCCAATCCGGCTTCTTACCTCTGGAGGAACTTTGCTACAAACTGAAGCTCTGAACAGACTGAATGACCTGAATGACTGAAAGCTCTGAATGGACTGAATGACCCATCCAAGCTGTGGATGTATTCCAGAAACTTGACTTAACCCAGCAGTTTATTCCATCACTGTTACAAGCCTGAACAAAGAACTTTGCCATTACTGTATGTAATTGATTCCTTTAACCAATTTTAACTCTCACCTTTCTTTCTTCCTTTTTACGAATAAACCTTTAGATTTTAGACACTAAAAAATTGGCATCAGCGTGATTTTTGGATAAGAGCTAAGTTATATATTGACCTGGGTGTGTAGCTGGTCCTTTGGGATCAGAAGAACATATTATTTGATGAGATTGATTGTAAAGAACCACTCATCTCTGAATCCAGTGATTTTGGTGGTGATATAAGAACTGGAATGCCTGAGGAAACTGCCTTTATGTCTTCTTATTATCCAGTGTGGTGAAACAAGTTTACTTTTGTTGCTAGTTTGGTATATCCTATGGGGGATTAGCCCCCAGTCTTGGGGTGTATCTGCCCTATTTCTCAGGAGTTCGTCCTGAATTTGGCATCCTCAGTTGTGACCCACTAAGACACGGTTACACCAGGCACCATGCTTTCCTAACTATTCCCATACACTAGTATGGATGGAATCCAAATACCTTCTGAATCACTGAAAACTGACAGACAATTTCCTTTCTTAAGCAACGAGGGCCTGATTTTCAAAGTTCTTTAGGTGGCCAAAGATGTCAATAGCTGCCTACGGCTGGAGTCACAACAGGATTTAGGTTCCTAACTGCCACTTTAGGCACCTAAATCCCAGAATCAGGCCCCACTGGGATTGACAAAACCCCCACTCAGCTGCCCCCAAACCCTGAAGGTGGCTGAACTTGTTCAGCACCTAAATGTTGGTTGTAAAAGTTTCCCAGGTGACTATGTTTCTGCCCCACACCACGGCTGGCCATCCCAGTGGTTTTCTAGGTGCCTAAAATTTAGGCACATTGACAAAGCCAACAAAGTGCCTTTTTGAATCTTGCCCTTTACTGGACTTTTAAAAGCGGGCTGAGCTACATGATGCCCAACCTACGCAGGGGCTTTTGAAAATTGCACTGCACGCCTGTATGCATCTTGAGGCACCCACAAATGCCTTTTAAAATCTGACCCCTTATCTTCAACTGTTCTATATCAGTAGAATTGCGATAACTTTCAAGAGTGACACAGGTTTCAAGCAGATGGGGATCTGACCCATTGACTGCAGTGGCATTGAATATCTGGCCCAGTGCATTCAAAAATGAGACAGTCAAGATTTAAACCATTCTCTATAATGGAAGATACCTCTCTCACTTCTACTTAGTCTTCTTCTATAAGATTTCCTGACCTTCCAATTCCTCATTCAGCCTACAAGTAAAATATATATAATAGTATACCTGTGAAGCTAACAAAAGTACAAAAATATCTCTGTTATCCCCCTTAAAGGTCAAGCTACTTATATTTGAATCCCACCCTTCTAGTTGAATACTTCCGAATTTCTAAACAGTTTTCTAAGAGCTGAAGCTCACCAACTGGCATCAAGATTATATATATTTCAACTGAGAAACATGCTTTCTTACTGCCTTATTTTTTGTTTAATGTCAGACTCTTCTGTGATCATTCAAAGGACCAAGAAGATAGATTACACTTGTTCACTTAGGCTGGAATTTTTAAAGGAGCCTAATGGAGATAGGCACAAAGGGTCACATTTTCAAGAGTGCCCAATGGGCTGATTTTAAAAGATATTTAGGCACCTAGTGGGATACTCAAAAGAAATTAAGGACCTAAATGTGGCCCTAAGTTATTTGTTTCATAGTACTCACACCACATGAAAGCATGAAGGTGAGTTATCCCCCTAAATCCTCTAGCCCACAGACATACCAATTCTTCTGAAATAACTTGTCCAAAACCCGGTATAAATTCCTGTCTGACAGGTTTCTCTGAATATCACCACAGATTCTAACAGGTGTATGAAATGTAACTATGAATTGGAAAACTGAAGAGTGTTTTTGATATTTCTGTGTGTGTGTGTTTCTTTGCTCTTTTTTGTGATTAAAAATGGCTAACTGACTAAAAGGAGAATATTGATATTCATTGAAATTGTTAACATTTGCTTTGGAATATAAAAACAAATACCAATTTTTGACAGCTTTCTAAAAATGTTAAATGATGTTTTGGGTTTTTTGAGAACCACGAATATTCCTTTATTGGGGATTCATTGTTTTTTGACAAAAACATGAAAAATTCAGTGAGAGGTGTTGACAAAAACAATATTCATTTCCTTTGAAATTTTTGACAGAAATTGAAATATTTTTTGATGTGATCTAATGTTCAATATCTGAACTTCTTGCAAAAAGAGATAACCCCAAATCACAAAAAGAAACTATCCCAGGATCAAAATGTTGAGCAAGAAACAGGACTTTTTCACAGCCTATAACTAACCAATCTCAAGTCAAAACTTCTAGATCTTCCCAAGAATTTGAGAATTCATCACAGGAGTGGATGTCAAAATCGCTTCACCTTCAATACTGTATTACTTTTCCAGGGTGGCATCTTCCAAACATTTCAATTAACTTAACAAGAAGGCAGTGAGAGGAGATTCAATATTAACTCATGCTCCCTCAACTCTTTGTACATTTAGAGTGAGCAACATTCATCTATCACTACATAAATCCAGTATTCCCAGGTCAGCAGAGGGTCTAAGTGAGAAACAGAGAGAGTATATGAGAAGAGAGAGAGACAGAGAGTGTTTGTAGTATATCTCAATAAACATAGCTGATAACATTCTATTAGGGAAAATCCTGCAGTGGGGAGAGAATGAAGATGGACTAGCCTGTGTTTCAAACCAGCAAACTACAAAGGGACTTAGGCACCTAGAAAATCACTGGGATTCACAAAACCTGAATTTAGCATCCAGGCATCCTATAGAATGCATGGTGGGAGAGATAGGCACCTCTGAATGGGATTCACAAAAGCCAGCTCGCTCAGCGGGGAGCCACTTAAGATGTCAAGGAGAGGTGTAGTCTGTCCCGAGCACTCTTAGGGAGTTTGATGCCTGAGTCTGTTCTGGAGGGAAACACCGATCTGGGCTTTGCATTCTCAGCTGTGAACCCTCTTTAGGGTCAGGGGTTTCTTCTGACCAGAAGTAGCTCCCTCATAAGTTTTATCCTAGCAGTGAGAGCACTCACTTAGGACATACGGGACCATGGATCTAGAGGCTGGCTTGTTCTCACGGTGTTCTCAGATCTGTTAATCTGGATGGTATATTCTGCCTTGTGTTTTTTATGAAAGCGCAAAAGACTTTCTCGATTCAATATTTATCTGGGATAAATTATCCTTTCTTTGAGAGGGTGAGATCTCCCTGGGCATTTCTGCTGCTGGGAATTTTAAACAGGTGGGAAGGGACCATTTATGAGAAACCCATAAAAGAGTGTACAAACAACAAGTTTAATGATGGAGAACATCTAACCTCAAAGGATAATCATGCAGACAGTAAAACTATTGACTTCAGTCTCTTCACAAGTTTGATGAGATACACTCCATTGTCCTGTCTATGTCACCATTACCTGTCCCCCATCAACAAAGTCTCTGAGCACCCCAAAATCTTAAAAGTATTTATCCTACAAGCTGCTGTGAGAGGTAGAGAAGAGTATTATCCTCAATTTAAACACACAGAATTCAGGTAGAAAGAGAAAAGGAGCAGATTTACAAAGGCATTAGGCACCAACAGATGGAGATAGGTATCTCGGGGGATTTATAAAAGTGTGTAAGTGAGTTAGGTGCCTAAGTCACATTGACTTTCAATTAGTGTTATGGGACAAATGTTTAAAGATATTTGGGCATCTACAGATGCAGATAGGCATCTAGTGGGATTTTCAAAAGGCCTAGGCACTTAATGTGCACTGAATCCCAAACCCACTGCTGCCGCTAGAGTATAGCCGCCCCTTCCCCACCCATCACTCTCTGCTTCCCCTAGTGCCCACTATACAGTATAGCCGCCCCTTCCCCACCCCCACCCTCTACTGCCCCCTAGTGCCCATTATACAGTATAGCCGCCCCTTCCCCATCCCACCCTCTGCTGCCCCCTAGTGCCCATTATACAGTATAGCCCCCCTTCTCTGCCCCCACCATCAGCTGCCCCTAGTGCCCATTACACAGTATAGCCGTCCCTTCCCCACCCCCACCCTCTGCTGCCCCTAGTGCCCATTATACAGAATAGTAGCTCTCACCCTCTGCTGCCCCAGTGTCCATTATACATTATAGCCACCCTTTCCCCACCTCCATCCCTCTTTTACTTCCAGTTCCCATTACACAGTACAGCTGCCCCTTCCCCACACCTCACTGTCTTCAAGAACCAGCTGACATCTGGGCACATTTGCCCCTATTCATGAAANCTAGGGATGGTAACAAGACAGCCCCACAAGCATGTTGCTTTGCAGCCTATACCTGTAAATAGACTGGAAGCTTGGCACAGCAGCAAAAGCATAACAGGCCCATGCTGCTGTGTAGAAGGGGAAACTGAGGCACACCGCCTCATGGCCTTGGTGGTTAAAGGTCAAGACACCTCCACTTTAACAGGTATTGCTGTCTGCATTCTGTTAATGCTACACCCCAACCTGTTTTCAGGCATCTGGGGATCAGGAACCTCAAAATGGGCTAAAACCCCTAGAACTGACATATGGTTTCAAGGTACTGAAAAGAAGTGTGATCAAAGACAAACAGGAATTTTACGGGTACTGCCTCCGCCATGGACAGTGTCCAAGTCTCTGGCAGTAAGTTCAGGGGGAGGGTGTGACGGTACCTCCCATAAGGCTTTGTGGGAATATGACATAACTGGAATATGTTTTGTGCTGCCTGTGCCAGGTACATATCTATGTAAAGGTTATGATCTACTAGTTATGTTCACCCTAGTTGTATGCAGGCACCATTTGTGTGTTCAAAGTTATGAACATGGGCTGTGTAATTGCTTGATTCCTAAGGGGCCTCAGTTAGAACATTTGGTGACTTCTGGGGAAAGGAATGTGCAAATTAGGTGTTCAGTCAGGGGGCACTTAACAGACAAAAGAGCTTGGAAGATTCCAATCCACATCAGAAGTCTACCTGAGGACGTTCAAGGCAGCATGTGGGTAATGGCTGCTACCTGCAGTCCTGAGTCATGCATGGGCATGTGACCTGCCCATGTGATTTTCGAATCTCCATTCTGTGACAGGATTCTACAGAGGGAGAGGAGGGGGTCTCCACCCACAAGAGACAGTCTATTTAAACCTGTGGGAGACCCCTCCATTTTGTCTTCAGCTGGCTAAAGAAGGAGCCTCTCCACCCCCACAGGACACTTGAAGGAAACTGAAAACTACAGGGGGTGTGAGTGATTGCTGGACCCAGGCTAAAAGAAGATTAGCCTGTAAAAGGGAACATTTTGGAACTGGTGAGGATCTTATCTGTATTTAGTGCAATTAGACATAGATTTGCGTATTTTATTTTATTTTGCTTGGTAACTTCTTTTGTTCTGTCTGTTACTACTTGAAATCACTTAAATCCTACTATCTGTATTTAATAAAATCACTTTCTACTTATTAATTAACTCAGAGTATGTATTAATACCTGGGGGAGCAAACAGCTGTGCATATCTCTCTATCAGTGTTATAGAGGGCGAACAATTTATGAGTTTACTCTGTATAAAGCTTATACAGGGTAAAACGGATTTATCTGGGTTTAGACCCCATTGGGAATTGGGCATCTGAGTGTTAAAGGCAAGCAGACTTCTGCGAGCTGTTCTCAGGTAACCCTGCAGCTTTGGGACAGGTGGTTCAGACTCTGGTCTGTGTCTGGAGCAGATAGGTGTGTCTGGCTATCAGCAAGACTTTGAGTGCTAGAACCACCAGTAGCTGGCAGGGGAGAATAGAACCAGAGGTAGCCTTTGCACATCAGCTGGCAGCTCCCAAGGGGGTTTCTGTGAACCAACCCGTCACAGTCCTCTACAGCAGAGAGTGGCAAATGGCAAATTAACAGACATACGCCATTGCTGTACAAGAAGAAAGAAGATTCCTCTCCGTAGCAACAAAAGTGGCAACTGTAAAGTCTTGTGCAACACATCCAGAGAAAGAGATCAATCTGGTGTTGATGAAAGTGTTAGCCATGGATTTGTGGATGGTGACAGAGGAGTAACAAGGGTCTAAGAAGGATCAGTTAACCAGGAAGAAGTACACCGGGGTGTGAAGATGGTGTTCAAGGGCTAGGCCCATGATGGTAAGAATATTTCTCATCACATCTGCCAGGTAAACTGAAAGGCCATGAAATGTAAAATCTGCAGCTCTCAATGTACAGGGAATCCCAGCAGAATGAACTTGGTCACTGCGGTTTGACTAGACATTTCTTGCATTGGATACAGTCTGTGGAGGGATGATGAGGGAAAGAACGAAGAAGGAAACAAACTGGTTATACTTATTATGCACCAGAAAAAGAGCAAAGGACATGATACATTCTAGTGTAATGTCCTAGATAATCACGTGGACATAGAATGGAGCAAGGGAAATGACTCTTGTTCAACTGAAAACCTTGACCCAACCTTCACTACAGTCTCTATACTGCTCCACCACACATATATAACTAGAGGGTAATCTGTTTGTCATCTCTACCCTGTTTTAGATTTCTAGGAAGCAACTAATGAATCCATTTATTGAAAAGCAGATGTATAAAGATTAGAAGAATGTTCACAAAATTTAAAAGGTGTTATATTTCCTTTCATTTCATGATTAACTCAAAGGCAATACAATTTCATAATAAAAACAAGATGGCTGACACAAAGGGGAGACCTTTACTGAAAGAATTCAGTTACTTGACTGAAGACTAGGAGTACTTGTGGCACCTTAGAGACTAACACATTTATTTGAGCATAAGCTTTCGTGGGCTACAGCCCAATTCATCGGATGCATGTAGTGGACATGTAGCCCATGAAAGCTTATGCTCAAATAAATGTGTTAGTCTCTAAGGTGCCACAAGTACTCCTGTTCTTTTTGCGGATACAGACTAACATGGCTGCTACTCTGAAACTTGACTGAAGACTGTGTCCTGGACCTGAAAACCTGACGGAAGGGCTGACATCAGAGACTCAAGCTTGCAATTCACCTGTCCGAAAGGTAAGTCTACCTGTGTCTCTACCTGAAACAAGAGCAAGAAGGGCTAGATTCACGATGGGACTTAGGTCTCTAAATGCCAGAATCAGGTCCCACTGGTATTCAAGAAATCCCCACTCAACTGATGCTGAATCCCGTAGACACCTAACACACTTGGCACTAGCATTTTACAGTTGTCCATAGCCTTCAAAGAGACAGCAAAGGAGACACTGGCCTTTCACATGGCCTGGCTTGCTGGCGTACATAGGCAGGGAACTGTGCAAAAACCTGTTCAGGAGGGAGAAGACATGGGTTTCTGCGAAAGAGATATGATGGCTGATGAGTTGAGAACCTAGCATGAGTGCACTTCTCAGGAATGTGTGTGTTTTTGTAATACCAGCCCTGTGCTGTGAGCTTACAAGCAGGCAGAGCCTGACTTCTGCTAACTTTGCTTCTTTGCTTTATATCAGGAAAGCAGGACCACTACTTTAGTTCAGGCCTTAGGCCTCACACTGAGCCTCTAATACAAGGCCTTATGTCTCGGGCTCTCTTTCTACTACACTTATTATCATCTACATACAACATGTATCTTGCTGTCAGGACAGGACATTTCATTTTACAATCAGGTGTCTTGTAATCTTGAGCAGTACGTTGCGATCTATTGCAATCTATTTTTCTGTAACATCACCTATTGGCAGATCTTTTACAGGATTCTTGTGACCTTACTGGCATAGGCCTATTGCTATGTCATCCACTCATATCAAGCATTCTTAAGCCTATGGTCTAGTCTGGCTCAGCTAAATTCTTACAGGCCTCAGCCTGTAGGCCTTGTTTTCCACCCATATACCTAATACACACTCATCACTCCAAAATACTTTTCAGTTTTTTACTGCTATAATCCTACAATTTAAATCTATTTAACATACATTGACTATATATGAAATAGCACATGAAATGAGCATAACACCAAATAACACAATGATAAAATGAACTACAGCCCAGTGACACCCACGGGTAGATGTTAGAGGGCTTATTTCTTTACCCTTTTATTTCCCTGGTTTTTCTTGCATAAATAGAGAGCAACAATACCAGAAGTTCGAAGGTGCAAACAATTTGATGTTTATTTGGGTGAACTTTCAGCAAGCAATGGTTTTAATTTTCTTCCTCAGTGTCCCCCTTCCCAGCTCTAAAACCACAGAGCCTTGCCTGTGTCCCTGTTCCCATTCCCCCCCCCCCCCGCGAGCAAAACATGATTCCAATTCCCGCCCCCCTTACTTCCTGATTGACTGCAGACTATATAGTAAAACTTGAGTTCTGCTTAGCTATACCGTAACCAATCTTTTTACTGAAATTTAACTAACCAATCCTAACATATTTTAACATAATTATTTAACCAATTATATTCTACCACCTTAATTGGTTTACACCCAATAAAATTAATTATACAGCAGACAGAATCACAGAAGCAGACAGAGATTATACAGACAAACAATAGAGAAGTGGGGACTACAGTGATAGAACAACAAAGAAATGAGGATTTTACACCCCAGCTATTGATAAGTGAGTTCTTGCCAGACAGGATGCTATCAAACTAAGTTTTCTTTAAATTTTTTAAGCTCTTCCCTTTCTCTGGAGGTGATAGATCAGGTCACCTTTCTAACGGCCCCAGATTGCCTTATTTCAATGTGACTACTTTGGAATGTGAGGATGTGACCATTCGCTTCCCAGTTTATGGCTGCCTTTGCTGCTTAGCCAAAGGCCTTAGCTTAAGAACAGGGTCTCAAACTGTCACAGTAAGAGAAGGCCCTTACACAGGCAGGCAGTAATTTTGATTCTTTCTTTTATACCTCTATAACTAGCTAAGTGATAAACATGTACCTACATTCTTAAAATATAGGCCTTTAGAGACAGGCCTGAATATCTATATCCTAACAGTAGACATTACACTTGTGGGATAAAATTCAAAGCCATATGATCAGTTAATTTAACATGCCCCGTTGGCTTCCACCTCTGCACTCTGCCCCCTAATCCATCACCTCTACAAGTTTTTGTGTGTGGAGGTTGGGACTTTTAAGGGTGTCTAGAGATAAAAAAATCCCATTGAACTTCCTTTGAAACAACCCATTGAGCTACCTTTGAGAAATTCCAGTTACAACCTATATTCACATGCCTAGTACTGTTAACTTCAATAGGACCACTCACATGAATAAGTAATATTCAAATAACAAGTGACAATCCCATATAACAATCATTTCACATTTTATTTTACCTTAAAAACATTAACTTGGACTATATGAATTTTAGGAAGGCTGCGGACAAAATGCAGAGTCCAAAGGAGAGCAACAAAAATGATGAAAGCTTTAGAAACCTGACATGTTAGGAAAGGTTAAAAAAAGGAACCGGCTTAATCTGCAGCAAGGGATTTAGTTTAGATAGAAGAAAAAAAATTCTATCTATAATGATAGTTAAGGTCTGGAACAAGCTTTGAACAGAGGTTGTGGAATCCCAGTCACTGGAGATTTTTAACAACAGACTCATCAAATACATCTCAGGGATGGTCTAGGTTTACTTGTTCCTGCCTCAGTGCAGGTGGTTGGACGAGATGACCTCTCAAGGTCCCTTCCAACCCTACATTTCCATGATTCTTGCAAAAGCCACACATTTACTTAGAGCTTTTCTCAGGGCCTCCTTGACCTCTTTGTTTCTCAGGCTGTAGATGAGGGGGTTGAGCAGAGGTGTAACGACAGTGTAGAAGACAGAGAATATTTTGTTCAGGTTTCTCAATGTGTCGGTTTTTGGTAACATATAGGCAATGATTAGTGTCCCATAGTAAATGGTAACAACGATGAGGTGTGAAGAGCAGGTGGAAAATGCCTTTTGCTTCCCAGTGGTGGAAGGGATTCTGAGGATGTTGATGATGATGCAAATGTAGGATGTCAGAGTTAAAATGAATGGAATCACTGAGAATACTGAAGAGCATATGAAAGCAACCACCTTCAGCACATGGAGATCACTGCAGGAGAGTTTTATTATTGGGATGAAATCACAAAAGAAACTGTTTATTTCTGTTGGACCACAAAAAGTTAACTGTGACATCAATATTATTACTATGATCATAGCCAGAAACCCACTCATCCAAGATCCAACTGTTAGCTGGAGACAGAACCTATCATTCATGAGGGCTGCATAATGCAGTGGTTTGCATATTGCTAAATACCGATCATATGACATCATGGATAAGAGGAAACATTCTGTACTCACCAGAGCACCAAAGAAATAAAATTGTATGATGCAGCTGCTAACAGAAATGGTTCTGTCCCCAGTCAGGAAACTGGCCAGCATTCTAGGCAGGACAGTGGAGCTGTAGCAGGTCTCTAAACAAGACAAGTTCCCGAGGAAAAAGTACATGGGGGTATGAAGGTGCTGATCAGCCACAACTAGTGCTGCGATGAGGATGTTCCCAGCCATGGTCACAATGTAGATCACTAGAAACACCAGGAAGAGAAGGGTCTGCAGTTCAGGGAGATTCCTGAATCCCAGAAGGATGAATTCCGTCACTGATTGATTTCCCCTGTCTCTGTTTTCCATGAATAGTCCCTACAGAAAATTAAACAAAACCTCTACGATTGTACTTGATGAAGTTAGAAAATTAATACAGAGTCAATCATAATAATGTATAAAGATAATTTAAACTCCCCTTTTCCTGCTGATTACTGGTGGTATGTTTCAGCTGATACTTGAAACAATGAACATGCATGTTTTTGGTATTGCTGATGCTTGAGGCATCTGATAGCTTAAAAGTGACTTGACATTTCATAAGCCACAAACCTGGTTGATACAACCGGTGCAATCTCCATTTCTTCCAACTCTAATTCTGATCTCATTGGTATTATGCAGACACCATGTTTTCCCAACTATTCCCATACACTTGTTTGGAAAGAATCCAAATCCCTTCTGAGTTACTGAAAACTGACAACTTTCTTTCTTAAGCAACCTGGGCCTGATTTTCAAAGTTATTTAGGTAGCTGCCTAGGACTGGAGTCACAACAGGATTCAGATGCCTAACTGCCACTTTAGGCACCTAAATCCCAGAATCAGGCCCCACTGGAATTCACAAAATCGCCACTCAGAAGCCCCCAAAACCTGAAGGTGCCTAAACTTGTTCAGTGCCTAAACTTTGGTTGCAAAAGTCCCCCAGGTGCCTACGTTTCTGCCCCACACAAGAGCAGACTATCCCAGTGGTTTTCTGGGTGTCCAAAATTTAGGCACATTGACAATATCAACAAGCCTTTGAGATTCTAGCCCTTTAGTGGAGCTTTCAAAGCTGGCTTAACTTGCTTGTGCCCAGCCTACTCGGGACCTTTTGAAAATTGCACTATGCACCTGTATGCATCTTAAGGCGCCCATAAACTCCTTTGAAAATCTGGCCCCATATCTTCAAACTGTTTTATATCAGCAGAGCTGCAATAACTTTCCAGAGCTACACTAGATTACACCAGGTGGGGATCTGACCTGTTGACTCCAGTGGCATTCAATATCTGGCCCAGTGCATTAAAAAATGAGACAGTCAAGATTTAAACCATTCTCTATAATGGAAGATACCTCTCTCACTTCTACTTAGTCTTCTTCGGTAAGATTTTCTGACCTTCCAATTCCTCATTCAGCCTACAAGTAAAAATATATAATAGTATACCTGTGAGCTAACAAAAGTATAAAAACATGTCTATCATCCTTCTTAAAGGTCAAGATCCTGATGTTTGAATCCCATACTTCTAGTTGAATACTTCTGAATCTGGAAACAGTTTCATTATGACTGAAGCTCACCAGCTGGCATCAAGATTCCATACACTTCAGCTGAGAAAAATGCTTTCTTACTGCCTTATTTTTCATTTAGCATGAGATTCTTCTGTGAGAGTCCTATGGACCAAGAAGATAAATCACACTATCTCACTTAGGCTGGGATTTTCAAAGAAGCATAAGGGATTTAGGCAGAAAGGGTAAAATTTTCAAGAGTCTAACGGCCTAATTTTGAAAGGGACTTAGGCATCTAGTGGGATTTTCAAAAGCACTTATGTGTCTAAATGTGACTTGTTTCATAGTACTCCCAACTCAGAAAGACACAAAGGTGAGTTCTCCTATTAAATCCTCTAGCCCACAGACATTCCAAATCTTTGAAATAACTTGTCTAAAACTGTGTGTAAATTCGTGGTTACCAGGTTGCTCTGAATTTCATCACAGATTCTAACAGGTATATTATATGTAACAATGAATTGGGAAACTAAAAAGTTTTGTTGAACTTTTTGTGTTTCTTTGTTCTGTTCTGTGATGAAAAATGGCTTCCTGACTAAATGGAGAATATCTATTATCATTTAAATTGTTAAAATTTCCTTTGAAAAATTAAAACAAATACAAATTTTGGCCAGCTTTCTAAAAATGTAAAATGATGTTTTGGGTTTATTGAGAACCACAAATATTCCTTTATTGTGTATTCATTCTGTTTTGAAAAGAAAACAAGAAAAATTCAGAGAAAGGTGTTGACAAAAATAATATTCATTTCCTTTGACATTTTTGGTAGAAATTAAAATATTTTTGACATGATCTAATGTTCAATATCTGAACTTCTTGCAAAAAGAGATGACCCCAAATCACAAAAAATGTTGAGCAAGAAACAGGACTTTTCAATGTCTATAACTAACCAATCTCAAGTCAAAAATTCTAGATCTTCCCATGTATAGTGGACTCCATCCCAGGAATGGATGTCAAAACCTCTTTATCTTGAATATTGGTTTTCCAGGGTGGCATCTTCCAAACATTTCAATTAAATTAACAAGAAGGCAGTGAGAGGAGATTCAATATTAACTCATGCTCCCTCAACTCTTTGTACATTTAGAGTGAGCAACATTCATCTATCACTACATACATCCAATATTCCCAGGTCAGCAGAGGGTCTAAGTGAGAAACAGAGAGAGTATATGAGAAGAGAGAGAGACAGAGAGAGAGAGAGACATAGAGTGTATGTAATATATCTCAATAAACATAGCTGATAACATTCTATTGGGGAAAATCCTGCAGTGGGGAGAGAATGAAGATGGACTGGCCTGTGTTTCATCTTCTCTGATGCTTCAAACCAGCAAACCACACTGGGATTCACAAAACCTGAATTTAGCATCCAGGCATCCTATAGAATGAACGGTGGGAGAGATAGGCACCTCTGAATGGGATTCACAAAAGCCAGCTCGCTCAGCGGGGAGCCACCTAAGATGTCAAGGAGAGGTGTAGTGTGTCCAGAGCACTCTTAGGGAATTTGATGCCTAAGTTTGGGTTGGAGGGAAATACCGGTCTGGGCTTTGCATTCTCACCTGTGAACCCTCTTTAGGGTCAGGATTTTCTTCTGACCAGAAATAGCTCCCTCATAAGTTTTATCCTAGCAGTGAGAGCACTCACCTAGGACATATGGGACCATGGATCTAGAGGCTGGCTTCTTCCTCATGGTGTTCTCAGATCTGTTAATCTGGATGGTATATTCTGCCTTGTGTTTTTTATGAAAGCGCAAAAGACTCTTTGGATTCAATATTTATCTGGGATAAATTATCCTTTCTTTGAGAGGGTGAGATCTCTCTGGGTATTTCTGCTGCTGGGAATTTTAAACAGGTGGGAAGGGACCATTTATGAGAAACCCATAAAAGAGTGTACAAACAAGTTTAATGATGGAGAATATCTAACCTCAAAGGATAATCAGGCAGACAGTAAAACTATTGACTTCAGTCTCTTCACAAGTTTGATGAGATACACGCCATTGTCCTGTCTATGCAATTTACCTGTCCCCCATCAACAAAGTCTCTGAACACCCCAAAATCTTGAAAGTATTTATCCTCTGAGCTGCTGTGAGAGATAGAGAAGAGTATTATCTTCAATTTAAACACAGAGAATTAAGGTAGAAAGAGAAAAAAGGCAGATTTACAAAGGCATTAGGCACCGACAGATGGAGATAGTTATCTCAGGGGATTTATAAAAGTGTGTAAGTGAGTTAGGTGCCTAAGTCACATTGACTTTCAATGAATGTTATGGGACAAATGTTTAAAGATATTTGGGCATCTACAGATGCAGATAGGCATCTAGTGGGATTTTCAAAAGGCCTAGGCACTTAATGTGCAGTGATTTCCAAACCCTCTGCTGCCCCTACAGTATAGCTGCCCTTTCCCCTCCCCTCACTGTCTCCAGGAACCAGTTGGCATCTAGGTATATCTGCCCCTTTTCATGATAGCCCTCTAAGGCAGAGGGTAGCAAATGGCAACATAGCAGACATACGCCATTGCTGTACGAGAAGAAAGAAGATTCCTCTCTGTAGCAACAAAGGTGGCAACTGTAAGGTCTTGTGCAATTCATCCAGAGAAAGAGATCAATCTGGTGTTGATGAAAGCATTAGCCATGGATTTGTGGATGGTGACAGAGGTGAAACAGGGGTCTAGGAAGGATCAGTTAACCTGGAAGAAGTACACTGGAGTGTACAGATGGTGTTCAAGGGCTACGCCCATGATGGTAAGAATATTTCTCATCACAGCTGCCAGGTAAACCACTAGAAAGGCCATGAAATGTAAAATCTGCAGCTCTCAATATACAGGGAATCCCAGCAGAATGAATTCGGTAACTGCAGTTTGACTAGACATTTCTTGCATTGGATACAGTCTGTGGAGGGATGATGTGGGAAAGAAAGAAGAAGGAAACAAACTGGTTATACTTATTATGCACCAGAAAAACAGCAAAGGACATGATACATTCTAGGTGTAATGTCCTAGATAATCACATGGACATAGAATGGAGCAAGGAAAATGTCTCTTGTTCAACTGAAAACCTTGACCCAACCTTCACTACAGTCTCTGTACTGCTCCACCACACATATATAATTAGAGGGTAACCTGTTTGTCATCTCTACCCTGTTTTAGATTTCTAGGAAGCAACTAACAAATCCATTTATTGAGAAGCAGATGTATAAAGATTAGAAGAATGTTCACAAAATTTAAAAGGTGTTATGCTTCCTTTCATTTCATGAGGAACTCAAAGGTGATACAATTTCTTAATGAAAACAAGATGGCTGACAGAAAGGGGAGACTTTTACTGAAAGAATTCAATTACTTGACTGAAGACCGTCTCCTAGGCCTGAAATCCTGATGGAAGGGCTGACATCAGAGACTCAAGCTTGCAATTCACCTGTCTGAAATGTAAGACTACCTTTGTCTCTACCTGAAATGAGAGCAAGAAGGGCTAGATTCACGACGGGACTTAGGTCTCTAAATGCCAGACTCAGGTTCCACTGGTATTCAAGAAATCCCCACTCAGCTGCTGCTGAATCCTGTAGACACCAAACACACTTGGCACTAGCATTTTACAGTTGTCTATAGCCTTCAAAGAGACAGCAAAGGAGACACTGGCCTTTCACATGGCCTGGCTTGCTGGCGTTATAACACCATAGGCAGGGAACTGTGCAAAAACCCATTCAGGAGGGAGAAAGACATGGGTCTCTGCCAAAGAGATATGATGGCTGATGAACTGAGAACCTAGCATGGCTGCCCTTGGTGGACCACAGAGGGGGAACACGGGTGTCCTGAACCAGTAGAGGTGCATTATTCACAGAGAAGCCAATGGCTTAGATGGAAACTGAATCCCCTGCTTGCAGATTGTGTTTCTAGGTTAGGGCTGGGCCTTCAGTTCGCCAAAGAAGCCAATTAGCTCAGATGGATTGGTTGGGGTGTGTGTGCTGTGGTTCCTTGTCCAGGACCTTGAGAAATGTCAACCGCTCTTTTCTCAGGAGTCAGAAAGGGTACAGCTGCTGCAGGCTACTTACTTGCTTGAAGAAGATCCCTCAAAATGAAGGGATCTACCTCATTCCCTGTCCCCTGAGCTTCTTCCTGTCTACACTGAGCTCTCTGTAATAGTCCCATGTGACCGTGGTGTGAAATGAGATCTCATTTGCTTCCCATTGCCCAGTGTGGGACTGATAACAGGAAATTTTGTTTATTCTTAGGATACCTTGGGGCACTGCCTAGTCACAGTCCTTGCTTCTGCTTCTGCATAGCATACAAGGAACATCCCTTCAGCTCAGGAAAGCAGGTATCAATATCTCCTAAAACAAACAGACCATGTGGAAATTCCCTGAGGAGCCACCTATGAGGATACGATGTTCTGATTATCCCTAATGGGCATGGGAATAGATTCTGGAGGAAATAACTCAACTGAAAGGGCTGGACTCATCCATGTTGTGTGTTTGTTTATTTCTGTGGAGTTACACAAGGGGTGCATTTGACCCCCATGGCCCTATGGAGAAAAATGTGATTGACTCTGCCATGTCCTGGACTTAAACTCTATGAAATTGTATTCAGTCTCATCTAAATGAAAGCTTCTCTACAAGCCAATCTTGATGGTCTTACATCTTCAGTTATATGATAAGACGTGAAACAAACTCACATCCTCTTAGGAAGCCAAGAAGATTCTGGTATCCAGCCTAGCCTCAGTTTCTCTCCATGACTCTGTCTCCCTCTTGCTGGGAAAACCAGTTTTTTTGAAAGCCCTCACCCTGCTTGTATATGTCTAGACACAGCTACCATATTGCTCAATGATGTCTTTGATAGAGGGCCCAGGTGTAAAATCTTCTCTCTGCTCCAACTGGCTTTTCCCATTTGACTGGAGCATCCAGCTAGGCTACCTATGATTATACCTTCAACATGCATAAAACCCATGCCATGTCTAAGAGTCATACTCACATCCTCAAAAATATTGTAGGGTCTGATGTCTCTTAACAGGTTCCTGCTGGGGTTTCCCATGGGGTCATCCTATGGAGTCTTCCCACTTTTACCCAACCAGGGAGCCTCTTTTATATTGTTTTTCTGACCACACCTAACACCTTCTGCATATACCCACTTTTCCTTATCTGTATTTCCACACCCCATGAATATTGGGGTGCCCCATTTCTCATAGGTTGTTTCTTAGTTTGTCTTTTTTTTAATGTGGTCAGATGTTGGCTGAATGTGTGTGTTCTCTCTGTGTGTGCTGTCCCAGCTCTGTGCAGATAGTTGGCCAAGCAGACCTCAATCATACCACCCAATGAGACCCCAAGACCAGTATCAGTTACGAAGGCACTCAGTCAGGTTTATTGTCAATGAAGCAAGGTCCTAATGCCCTGGCTCAATGGTTACAGGTACACATGTATGCCCATGACAATGGACACAACTCAGTCAGTAGTGGGACTTTCCACTGCCCCCTAGGCTGGCTAAAGACACTCCCTTTGAGACTCCATTTTATACACCAATACAAACAAATTACGTATTGGCCCTCTGACATGGTTAGTTACCACTCTTTGATGTCGTTAGTTACCACCCATTACATAGTACATGTTTGTTCGATCAAAACATCTGTATCCATCACTCTGTCATCCTGACCTTATCTTGAGGAGGGCTCAGTGTGTTCTTATTACCTTGTGAGTGTGGGTGGGGGGATGTTTGTACCATACTTGGTATTGCGGTGTTCAGGTACCACTCTTCTGGAATGAATTTGCTGGATTTCCTGTACCTAGCACTTCTCAGGAATGTGTGTGTTTTTACAATACCAGCCCTGTTCTTGCCAGGTTCTGTGAGCTTGCAAGCAGGCAGAGCCTGACTTCTGCTAACTTTGCTTCTTTGCTTTATATCAGCAAAGCAGGACCACTACTTTAGTTCAGGCCTTAGGCCTCACACTGAGCCTCTAATACAAGGCCTTATGTCTCGGGCTCTCTTTCTACTACACTTATTATCATCTACATACAACATGTATCCTGCTGTCAGGACAGGGCATTTCATTTTACAATCAAGTGTCTCGTAATCTTGGGCAGTACGTTGTGGTCTATTGCAATCTATTTTTCCGTAACATCACCAAATGGCACATTTTTTACAGTAATCTTGCGACCTTACTGGCATAGGGCTATTCCTATGTCATCCACCCATACCAAGTATTCTTAAGCCTATTGCCTAGTCTGGCTCAGCTAAAATCTTCTAGCCATGCTTTACTTATATATCTAATACACACTCATCGTCTGAAATACTTTTCAATTTTATAATGCTATAATCCTACAATTTAAATCTAGTTAACATACATTGACTATATATGAAACAGCATATGAATTAACTATAATACCAAATAACACAATGATTAAATGAACTACAGCCTATATTTGAATGAGAATAGGGCTGGTCCCTAAGGGCCAGAATTATAAAGATAGGCACCTAGGCACTATTGAATATCCCACTGGGCACCTAAATACCTTTAAAATCTTTCCCTAAGGCTGAAAGTCTCCCTCATAGTCAGATATAAGGCCAAATCCTATTTGCTACATTAAAGTCAATAGCCTTATAGGGCTCAGTTGGACAGCTCAGGGAAGAAGGAGTAAATTCTTTGGCCTATAGTATACCAGAGCTCAGACTAGAAGATGATCACAATGATCCCTTCTGGCCTTGGAATAGATAGATAGATAGATTAGATAGATAGATAGATAGATAGATAGATAGATAGATAGATAGATAGATAGATAGATAGATAGATAGAGGGTGTATGGGGAGAGAGAGACAGAGTGAGAGAGATGATTGTTAAGTCAATGTAATTATTTTTAGGAGGAGACATTTTTAAACATTTGGAATTGGCAATGCTGACTCATTTTCCAACAAGAAAAGTTCTAATTTGAAATTTTGGGGACCAGCCCTATTTTTCAAATTGTTTTTACACTTGATTACAAGGCAGATTTCTCCTGTGTCCTTGTTTTTGAGCTCTGCAAGCCTCCAGAGAACAACAGCCCCAGTACACATCAGAGAAATCACCTGGATAAATCTTCTGAGCAAGGCATCAGTGGCACACTGCTAGGAAGGTCTGGCTTGGGTGCCCACCATGTCAAACTGAGATCTGGTCTTCATACATTTGCATCATACCTGGGAGTGACTCCACAACATGGGTAGAGTGGGAGTTCCTTGCTGTGATTAAGACACAAGTGAACTATAATCAACATAATTCACCAATTCTGAGTGGCTGCATCATGAGTCAGTCTCCCTTTCCCAGTCAAAAATGGGACCAGCCATCAGTAATTCTTTGGTTGCAGACTTAGGAGGGCAGGGAGATATAAGAATGCATGTATTTCAGTGTTGTATTTTCTTCATGCCGTTTTATAGCATCTGAAAGAATACCTGGCACTTCAGCTCAGGATTCCAGCAGGTAAGCTTCCTAGCACATAACTGTACATGATTCTAATTTCAGTACCAGCAAATGTAAATCTTGAATTTATTTCCGTGTGGAGATACAAATCTGGCTTCCTATCAATTTGGTTTTAGTGGGATAATTTACCATGCTGTCTGATTCAAGAGGATGGTGTTGCCTTATGTAAAAGTCAAAGCAGATTAGATAGATAGATAAATAAATAGATAGATAATGATGGAGATGGATGGATTGCTATATAGATAGCTGCTTATGGGGATGGATAAATGGGTGGAATGTGGGATGGATGGATGGATGACAGAATAAGCTTTCCTCACAGTTAATTCCCTCAAACCTATAAAAATTCTGTTCCTCCGCACTTCTGCCTTCCTTTATCATTATCTTTCCTTTTGGTGCCTAGCACTGAGTGTTCTGTTCCAGGTGCTCCATGGAATCAGATAGAATGGGACTCCCAGCACCACCACCTGTTTCTTTTGTTTATCCCACCAAAAACTGCATCAGCTTTTTTGTAAACCGTGAGTACATCTATACAGCAAAAGAAAAAAAATGTCCCACAACAGCAAGCTTCAAAGATTAAGTCAACTGACTCTGGCTCACGGGGCTCAGGCTACAGGGCTGAAAAGAGCAGTGTAGACATTCTCATTGAGGCTGGAGCCAGGCTCTGAGATCTTTTCACTTCACCGGGTTTTAGAATTGGTCGTCCAGGCCATCCAGGCATGTCTACGCTGCTACTTTTAGCCAGTGGTACGAGCCCAAGTCAGTTGACGTAGGCTCTGAGACTCGCAGCTAATGGGTGCTCTTTGGCAGTGTAGACAAACACCAAATAACATTGTAAATACATGTCCATTGACTGTGCAATTTTACCAGAGAATAACAAGTGCATTGTCTTTTTCTCAGCAGAGGGAAGAAGGTTTCTTATGTTCTGGGCATGTCATTTTCTAGCACAGGATAAGGAGCTCCTATCTTGGTGGTTTATGGAATAGGAAGCGAGTTTGAATGTGATATGTATTGGAGAAATAAAGAAAGAAAGCATTAAACATTTCATGAAATACATTTCAAAGGAACACAGGGAGTTAAGCACCTTGAAGTCAATGGGGGTTGGGTCCCTAACTCTCTTAGGCAATTTTGAAAAGCCCAGTTGAAGTGGTTAAGGATGCGTATAGGGAAGATGGATGGATAGGGGGCTGATGAATGGGAGGGGAAGGATGGAAAAGTTATCCTCATTTGACAGATTCAGTAAATTAGTAAATTCTTCCTCAGGATTAACTCTAAAATGCTCAAGGATGCCTAAGGGATTTGAACATCCAGCTCCCACTAATTTAATGGGAATTGGGCATCAATGTGTGTTAGGCTCCTTTAAAAAATCTCAGCCTAAGTGTCCTGTTGCAGAGCTAGGAACAGAACCAGTAACAACTCTATTCACATTTGTCTTCTGTCTTCAGAGCAACAGGCAAGGCTATTTCTGCCTGGCTGACAGAACAATTCCAGTTTTCACTTACAGTAAATCTTAAAGCACAAATTTATTAGGTGATTGTATCTTGACTTTAGCAAAGCTTTTGATACGGTCTCCCACAGTACTCTTGCCAGCAAGTTAAAAAAGTATGGATTGGATGAATGGACTATAAGGTGGATAGAAATCTGGCTAGATTATCGGGCTCAACGGGTAGTGATCAACGTCTTGAGGTCTAGCTGGCAGCCGGTATCAAGTGGAGTGCCCCAGGGGTCTGTCCTGGGGACGGTTTTGTTCAACACCTTTATCAATGATCTGGATGATAGGGTTAATTGCACCCTCAGCAAGTTCGCAGATGACACTAAGCTGGGGGGAGAGGTAGATACGCTGGAGGGTAGGGATAGAGTCGAGAGTGACCTAGACAAATTGGAGGATTGAGCCAAAAGAAATCAGATGAGGTTCAACAAGGACAAATGCAGAGTCCTGCACTTAGGAAGGAAGAATCCTATGCACCGCTAAAGGTTGGGGACCGACTGGCTAAGCAGCAGTTCTGCAGAAAAGGACCTGGGGATTACAGTGAACGAGAAGCTGAATATGAGTCAGCAGTGTTCCCTCGTTTCCAAGAAGGCCAACAGCATATTGGGCTGTATTAGTAGGAGCATTGCCAGCAGATCAAGGGAAGTGATTATTCCCCTCTATTCGGCACTGGTGAGGCTGAACCTGGAGTATTAAGTCCAGTTTTGGTCCCCCCACTACAGAAGGGATGTGGACAAATTGGAGAGAGTCCAGCGGAGGGCAACGGAAATGATTAGGGGGCTGGGGCACATGACTTATGAGGAGAGGCTGAGGAAATTGGGGTTATTTAGTCTGCAGGAGAGGAGAGTGATGGGAGATTTGATAGCAGCCTTCAACTACCTAGGATGGAGCTAGGCTGTTCTCAGTGGTGGCAGATGACAGAACAAGAAGCAATGGTCTCAATTTGCAGTGGGGAAAGTCTAGGTTGGATATTAGGATCACTATTTCACTAGGAGGGTGCTGAAGCATTGGAATGTGTTACCTGAGAGGTGGTGGAATCTCCATCCTTAGAGGTTTTTAAGGCCTGGCTTGACCAAGCCTTGGCTGGGATGATTTAGTTGGTGTTGGTCCTGCTTTGAGCAGGGGATTGGACTAGATGGCCTCCTGAGGTCTCTCCCAACCGTAATCTTCTATGGTTCTATTATTCTATTTAAATACTATTTGAACCTACAATCTTTTCTCATGCCATTTCTCTTTCATGGGTGTCATTAGGGCAGAATCCCTTTCCAGATGTCAGAAATGAAGCTTCATAAGTACTGTATATAAAAATTATGATTCTTTTTTCTCCATGTCCTCTGTATTGAATTATAAGTAGACATGGCAGAATTAGAAATTTATTGGTAAATGTTGGTAAATATTAATTTCACCATACACACAATACCCAACAAAAAATATTTCCATTGATAATAATTAAAGATACAGCTAGGCAAAGTAAGAAAAATGCTATTTGAGAACTTAGTAGAGTTTCGATTTAAGGCTCTTCACTTTGTATATTTTGACATAACCTTGACAATTTGTATTTTAATGGTTATAAAATATATTTTATTGAATCTCAATGTATTGTCTGTCCCCCCATTGTATGATCCCCTTCCCCAATAATTTCCCACAACTGTGAAAAATTAAATAGGTAAAATGCAAAGAAAAAATGTTTAGAACTCATAACTTTTTGCAATTGTGAAAATTTAAATTGAAATGTTTAAAAGTTGTTTAATAATTTATTTATTTTTAATTTTAAAGATAAATTAAAAAAATAAAAATGTTTACAAATTCTTGATATTCTCTGGTGAAGTTATAAAACATAAACATGGAATTCTGCCAAGTTGAATCATAAGGCTTCTGCTTCTCATAATTGAGGGCATAATTTGAAAACAGCCAGATAAATTGTCTGCCAATATAAACTGACACAGTTTCATAGGAAATGAAAATTTACAGTAGCAGAGAATTTGACCCAAAGGGATTTCTCTAGCTGTAAATGAGGCTGAATCATTTTGAAGAGCAAATAAGTTTGGGGAAATTGCAAGCCACTCTAGAACATAGCATGGACATAAATAGGCATAATGAATCTGAATAAATGTTTCATTGAGAATAATGTGTCATTAGTACTTTCTCCTTGTATCTGAATGACCTTAGAGAAGATGGACAATCCTTTGCAATAGTTCTAGAATCCAGAATCTTTTCTGCAGAAGAATAAGTACATATATTGTCCTCTTTTCTTCTCTTCTACCCTCACCGTGGCTTTTACCCTTGCATTTCTCTCCACACAGCAGGAAATGATCAACCAA
Source organism: Platysternon megacephalum (assembly GCA_003942145.1). Classification (NCBI taxonomy): domain Eukaryota; kingdom Metazoa; phylum Chordata; order Testudines; family Platysternidae; genus Platysternon; species Platysternon megacephalum. Next base: position 1,664,131 of record QXTE01000251.1, read on the forward strand.
AGCACTGTGACCGAGTTCCTTCTCCAGGGATTCTCTGATGTTCGGGAGCTGCAGATTTTACACTTCTTGGTGTTTCTAGTGATTTACCTGTCAGCCCTGATGGGCAATCTTCTCATCATCACCGTCATAGCCCTCGACCACCACCTTCACACCCCAATGTACTTCTTCCTGGGCAACTTGTCCTTCCTAGACATCTGCTATATCTCCGTCACCATCCCCAAGTCCATGGTGAGCTCCTTAAACAACACCAGGCTGATTTCCTTCTCTGGCTGTGTTGCCCAAGTCTATTTGGGTCTCCACTTTGCCTCTGCAGAGCTGGCCCTTCTCACAGCAATGGCGTACGACCGCTACATTGCAATCTGCCATCCTTTGCGTTACAGGGTCATTATGACCAGAGGGGCATGTGCACAGATGGCAGCTGGTTCCTGGATCAGCAGCTGTATCTATTCATTGCTCCACACTGCTAATACCTTCCTATTACCTTTCTGTGGGTCCAATGTTATTGATCAGTTTTTCTGTGATATCCCACAGCTACTGAAACTCTCTTGCTCTGACACAAGCATGAATGAAATTGTGCTTATTCTATGTAGTACTTTTTTGGGGTTAATTTTCTTCCTTTCAATACTGGTGTCCTACATTCACATCGTTTCCACTGTGCTGAGAATCCCCTGTGCACAGGGCAGGTATAGAGCCTTCTCCACTTGTCTGCCACACCTAGTTGTGTTTTGGTTATTTATGAGCACTGGAATATATACCTACCTAAGGCCGGGATCAGCATCTTCCCCATATCAGGACATGCTGGCTGCTGTATTGTATTCTGTAGCTTCCCCAATAATAAATCCGCTCATTTACAGCTTGAGAAACAAGGAGATAAAAGAAGCTCTGAGCAAAATTTTAGGCAAGATATTTTTCACCAAGAGCCTTTTTACTTCTTGATATGTATATAGGTTAATATTCCCTCTGTGGCTTTTTACCCCAAATTCTTCATAGAGATATGTTTTTGAAAATATAGTGCCCATGTATAAAAAGGGAAATGAGGACAACCCGCAGAATTACAGACCAGTCATCGTAACTTCTGTACCCAGAAAGATAATGGAAGAAATAATTAAGAAATCAATTTGCCAACACCTAGAAGATAATGAGGTGATAAGTAACAGTCAGCATGGATTTGTCAAGAACAAATCATGTCAAAGCAACCTGATAGCTTTCTTTGACAGGGTAACAAGCCTTGTGGGTAGGGGAGAAGTGGTAGATGTGGTATATCTTGACTTTAGTAAGACTTTTGATACTATCTCGCATGATCTTCTCATGAACAAACTAGGGAAGTACAACTTAGATGGAGCTACTATAAGGTGGGTGCATAACTCATTGGAAAATCATTCCCAGAGAGTAATCAGTGGTTCTGGGTCTGGTTCTGTTCAATATTTTCATCATTGATTTAGATAAGTACACTTATATAGTTTGCGGACAATACCAAGCTGGGAGGGTCTGAAGTAAATAGATGAAATTCAATAAGGACAAATGCAAAGTATTCCACTTAGGAAGGAACAATCAGTTGCACACATACAAAATGGGAAATGACTGCCTAGGAAGGAGTACTACAGAAAGGGATCTGGGGATCATAGTGGATCACAAGCTAAATATGAGTCAACGGTGTAACACTATTGCAAAAAAAGCAAGCTTCATTCTGGGATGTATTAGCAGGAGTGTTGTAAGGAAGACACGAGAAGTAATTATTCCGCTCTACTCCATGCTGATTAGGCCTCAACTGGAGTATTGTATCCAGTTCTGGGTGCCACATTTCAGGAAAGATGTGGACAAAAATTGAGAATATCCATAGAAGAGCAACAAAAATGATTAAAGGTCTAGAAAACATGACTTATGAGGGAAGATTGAAAAAAATGGGTTTGTTTAGTGTGGAGAAGAGAAGACTGAGAGGGAACATGATAACAGTTTTCAAGTACATAAAAGGTTGTTACAAGGAGGAGGGAGAAAAAATGTTCTTCTATAAACTCTGAGGATAGGACAAGAAGCAGTGGGCTTAAATTGCAGCAAAGGCAGTTTAGGTTGGAAATTAGGAAAAACTTCCTACCTGTCAGGGTGGTTAAGCACTGGAATCAATTGCCTAGAGAGGTTGTGGAATCTCCTTCTTTGGGGATTTTTAAGAGCAGGTTAGACAAACACCTGTCACGGTTGCTCTAGATAATACTTAGTCCTGCCTTGAGTGAAGGGGACTGGACTAGATGACCTCTTGAGGTCCCTTCCAGTTCTATGATTGCATGATTCTATGATTATGGCATATCTAAGATGTGTTTTATACAAGATGGGTCATATGAGATATCATTGGAAAGGTTATGATTTACTGAATATGATTATCCTATTTGTATGCATGTATCATTTTTATATCTGAAGTTAAGAATATTGTCTATGCATCCATTACAAATGTCTTTACATCTGGGGAATGCACACTAGGTAGAAGGCAATCAGTCTAAGTGTCTCACCAGGAGGGGCCATTAGGGAGAACAATAGGTCTTAGAAGATGCTTATCACCAACTGAGAAGCCTTCCTGAGAATGCTGAAAACAGCCCCTGAGTCACAGTTGTGGTGGCCCTACAGGGTCCAGTGACCAAGTCACCTGGTAACGAAATCCATCATATTAGTATTTTTCCACTGGCTGCGAGGTGGGAATCATACTGGAAGACAAAGGATTCCGACCATATGAAAAACCTATTTAAGTCAGGGTAATAACATAATCGTGGTTCATTCTTCACGGAATCCCTGCCTAAGATGACTGCTGTAAACATCTAAGAAACAAAGACTGAACCGAGGGGAGAATTACTAAGTCCAGGCTAGAAGGTTGTCTAGCCTATGAATGAAATATCTGAAATTTTAAGCTGCAGTCAAGTGCAGCTGGCCTTCACGAATCTCTGCAATCTGCCTAAAACATTATTTAGGGTGAGAATTTGCTTCTTATAACCAATTTCTTTAGTATATTAATTTTAGATTATGTTTTGTTGTATTTGCTGGGTAATCTGCTTTAATCTGTTTGCTATCTCTTATAATCACTTAAAATCTATCTTTTGTAGTTAATAAACTTGTTTTTATTTTGTCTAAAACCCAGTGTGTGGAATTCATAACTGGGGGGGGGGGGGGGAAGGAAGGGGGAGAAGAAGCTGTTGTGGGAAGGGATAGCTCAGTGGTTTGAGCATTAGTCTGCTAAACCCAGGCTTGTGAGTTCAATCCTTGAGACGGCCATTTAGGGAGCTGGGGCAAAAAAAAAATAGTTGGAGATTGGGCCTGCTTTGAGCATGGGGTTCGACTAGATGACCTCATAAGGTCCCTTCCAATCCTGATATTCTATGATCTACCTCTACATTGAGGGAGGAGGCTAATTTCATGAGTTTATGCTGTATAGTTCTCTGTGAAGCAAAAGATGGTATAATTTGGGGTTTGGACTCCAGAGAGGGTTGGGCAATTGAGTACTGGGCAATTCCTTAGCTGAGTCTTCTTATGCAGTGCTGATCTCAGCATCTGTGTTTATAGCTGCAGCTGGGTGTGTCCCTACCTGTATGTGTGCTGGTTAAGTGCAGTCTGAACCCTGAGAAAGGTCTTGGCTAGCTTTCATCAGCAATACAGTCTGAAGGGAACCCAAGTTAGTAAATTAGGTGGGCTCAGTGGTACCCCAGTCCCAGGTGTCACCCCAGTGGAAACCCAAAACACCCTCCCCACTGCAGGGGTTCATATTCATAAATGAAAAGTGGGATTCCTTTTAACTGCAGAGATGCTCATTAATGCACTACAGGACAGTGCTAAGATACTGTGATGATGGGTGTATTTTGAAAATTCATGTACAACAGAACACAGTTCTGAGAGTATTCACTACATGGTCAAATAAGGTGCCTCTAATCAGTGTTTAGAGACATCGGTGCATGGGACAGATATGGCAAGTCCCTGAACTATCCCTGGGAAAAAACTGACTGGATTAAGTTTTACAGACTTTGGAGTCCATTGTAATGAATGCAAAGTTTGTGTATTATTTGTACGTATCCTAGCTAGGAAGGAGATGGGATGTGAACTCTGGGAAGTATTACGAATTTCAAAGGACTCTAGCCAGACAAAAATGGATTTTGGGGACAAACAGTTTCAAGTGGCTTCCCTAGGGAATTTCTAGGGCAAGGTGAATACAAATTCCTACTTCTGCTTATGCAAAAACCCAGCCTTTTGAAGCTACACATGCAAATGCAAAGTAATGCACATTGGAAAACAGAATCCCAACTATACATGTACAATGATGGAGTCTAAATTAGCTGTTACTACTCAAGAAAGAGATCTTGGGATCATTTTGGATAGTTCTCTGAAAACATCCACTCAATGTGCAGCGGCAGTCAAAAAAGCTAAAAGAATGTTGGGAATATTTATGAAAGGAATAGATAAAAAGACAGAAAATATCATGCCCACATCTTAAATACTGCATGCAGATGTGGTCACCCCATCTTAAAAAAAGATATATTGGAATTGGAAATGGTACAGAAAAGGAAAAGAAAAATAATTAGGAGTATGGAGCAGCTTCCGTATGAGGAGAGATTAATAAAACTTGGACTTCTCAGCTTATAAAAGAGACGACTAAGGGGATTTATGATAGAGGTCTATTAAATCGTGACTGGTGCCAAGAAAGAAAATAAGGAAGTGTTATTTACGCCTTCTCATAATACAAGAATTAGGGGTCAGCAAATGCAATTAATAGGCCCCAGGTTTGCAAAAGCAAAAGGAAGTATTTCTTCACAAAATGCACAGTCAACCTGTGGAACTCTTTGTCAGAGGATGTTGTGAAGGGCAAGACTATAATAGGGTTTAAAAAAAGGGCTAGTTAAGTTCATGGAGGACACGTCCATCAACAGCTATTAGTCAGGATGGGCAGGGATGGTGTCCCTAGCCTCTGTTTGTCAGAAATGGGTATGGCAATTGGGATGGGCCACTTCATGATTGCCTGTTCTGTTCATTCCCTCTGAATGACCTTGCATTGACCACTGTCGGAAGACAGCATATTGGACTAGATGGACCATTGGTCTGACCCAGAATAGCAATACTTATGTTCTTATGTATGTGCACCCTGAGGAGCAGAGCATTGTTTGCTGATCACCTGTTACATGACACTACGTTTAAACCAAGCGGTCTAAAGAAAAGAATGAACTGTTCATGGTGGTTCTGGTTCTCAATCTGAGACAATTATGAACTTGTAACCAAAGAGAAAAACTACCTGTGGGTTTGAAGGATTGACCCCTACCAGAGCCTGAGTTGGAGGTAGGGAGAGCTCTGGTACGATTTTCACTGTTTTTGAAATGTTTTCTCTGTAATGCTTTCTTTCACCTTAAGAATAAATGTGCTTGCTTAGAAAGACTCTGGGTATCATAGAATCATAGAATATCAGGGTTGGAAGGGACCTCAGGAGGTCATCTAGTCCAACCCCCTGCTCAAAGCAGGACCTAATCCCAACTAAATCATCACAGCCAGGGCTTTGTCAAGCCTGACCTTAAAAACCTCTAAGGAAGGAGATTCCACCACCTCCCTAGGTAACCCATTCCAGTGCTTCACCACCCTCCTAGTGAAAAAGTTTTTCCTAATATCCAATCTAAACCTCCCCCACTGCAACTTGAGACCATTACTCCTTGTTCTGTCATCTGGTACCACTGTGAACAGTCTAGATCCATCCTCTTTGGAACCCCCTTTCAGGTAGTTGAAAGCAGCTATCAAATCCCCCCTCATTCTTCTCTTCTGCAGACTAAACAATCCCAGTTCCCTCAGCCTCTCCTCATAACTCATGTGCTCCAGCCCCCTAATCATTTTTGTTGCCCTCCGCTGGACTCTTTCCAATTTTTCCACATCCTTCTTGTAGTGTGGGGCCCAAAACTGGACACAGTACTCCAGGTGAGGCCTCACCAATGTCGAATAGAGGGGAACGATCACGTCCCTCGATCTGCTGGCAATGCCCCTACTTATACAGCCCAAAATGCCGTTAGCCTTCTTGGCAACAAGGGCACACTGTTGACTCATATCCAGCTTCTCGTCCACCGTAACCCCTAGGTCCTTTTCTGCAGAACTGCTGCCTAGCCACTCGGTCCCTAGTCTGTAACAGTGCATGGGATTCTTCCGTCCTAAGTGCAGGACTCTGCACTTGTCCTTGTTGAACCTCATCAGGTTTCTTTTGGCCCAATCCTCTAATTTATCTAGGTCCCTCTGTATCCCATCCCTACCCTCCAGCATATCTACCACTCCTCCCAGTTTAGTGTCATCTGCAAATTTGCTGAGAGTGCAGTCCACGCCATCTTCCAGATCATTAATGAAGATATTGAACAAAACCGGCCCCAGGACCGACCCTTGGGGCACTCCACTTGAAACCGGCTGCCAACTAGACATGGAGCCGTTGATCACTACCCGTTGACTTACAACTTATAACTACAGGCTCTTAAGCTGTTCATTGCCTGAGAAGAGAAAGCAAAGTGCAGACGCTGGCCTGTTTAAGCTTTCTGGGAATATCACACTGTAGGCAAGGAGCTGTGCAACATGGAAATTATCCAGTTGGGAGGAAGAGAGAGCATCTGCTCAAGAGAGGTGATGGCTAGGAGTTGGGAAGATAGAGTGGGTGCCCTCAAGGAACTATGGAGGCGGAATACAGAGTCAATTACCGTGAACTGTGACATAGATCTGTCCTGTAAAGAATTGGTGAAACTAGGCTGCTTGACAAGCACCCTAGTGTAACAAATTGATTTATTTTCTGGACAGGTTTATTCCCTGGATGGCTTTTTTGCCATGACCATCCAGATTGTCACATTTCAACTATTTAGATAATAAACATTCTACTAGGAGGCCACCAGACATCGAAAACCCTTACAGCATCGTTTGACAGCCACCGTCTTTAATTTTTTTCTCTAGTGCGATGAGGAGAGTTCATGACCCCTTCTTACTTCAAAACCTTTGGGTGTAAACCTGCAACCTGATCCTCCCACTCCCATCTCGCATTCAGTTTGTAGGGCTTGTGCATGGTGTCCCATTGTCCCTCAGGGGGATGGCTGCCCCACAATGGGTTGAACTTCTCCCTGCCGTGGAAATATTAGACACAGCAATTATTTCAACCAAAAGCAGAAATAAGGCAGGGATGCCTCCTTGTGAAGCAGCTCTCCACCATGCACTGCTTGTAACAGCAGAGGGGTCTAGCAAGGGAGATTATTCAAACCTCCCCATTGGCTAAATTCCTCTCTCTGCCCCACCTTCCCGACAGTCAGGGCCCACGAACTCTGTTGGCCTAAATTCAGCTTTTCTTGGAGAAGCGGGAGGGATATTGATTCCCAACTCCATTGGGGTGGCCTGTTGTTCCCCACACACTCAGTCAAAGAGAGGAGATTTCCTCTCCCGCCCAGCTCAGGGTCCTTTACTTTTCTGCAGGACATCAGGGAGTCAGAAACTGCGGGAAGAAGTCTCACCTCCTCCCTGGCTGTAGTTACCGTTGTCATCTCCTAAGCAGCTGTCGTACACTTTACAAGGACATATCCCACCCTGGGGTAGGTGCTGTAGATTTGGCAGTGCACTGCAATTGCCTCAACATCCCTACATTTGGATCGAGGCACTGCCCTCACCATGCTCTGTACTGCTGCCTGATCTCTGATTAGGATAGGCCGCAGAGAAATGTATTCCTGGTCATGCAAACTGTGGACTCTCATGCACCCTTTATCTTATACTGTGTGATGCAGTTCTCTCTACTTCACCTTCTAATGAAGAAAGTTCTGTAAGATTCTTAGCCGTGTCTCAGCCGTTGTTCGTTTGGGATTTGTGTTGTCAGAATGGGCCATGTTCTCAAATTCCTTAAATCTCCATAAATCCATTTTATACTACTGGCCTTGCTGACTTCAATGGGATGATACTGGGGATCTGGGGAACTCACCATTGATTTAAGTGGATCTACATTGCTTTACCCAAGCTGGGGATCTGGTCCATTGATTTCAGATGATCTCCATGTAGAGCTGTGCACAGTTACAAAATTTATATCTGTAAGTGTGGATATCCACAGATATAAAGCTGACCTCTGCACATCTGCAGGGCTCTAGGGACAATGAGCGAGACCAGCAGGGTTGTGGCCAGCAACCGGACCAAAAACTGCAGCAGCATGTTAGACCTCCACTCGCAGGAGCCAGTGCCCAGCCCAGTCAGCTCCTCCAGCGTGGCTGTACTGCACCCAGCACGAGCCACTGGGGCAGGCACCAGGCTCACCGGCAGCTGTCCCTGGTCACGCTAGTGTGTGCATCGATCTTGCACGCTCCCAGACAGCAGTTGCACACCACTCTTAAATGACCTCCAGAAGTGGACCACCATGGAGACAATCTTGCTCATCACTGAGCTAAATTTCTTCTATTGGCTCCTGTAGTAGCAAAAGAGCCTGAGACATAAACCCTTGTATTAGAGGCCTGGTATGAGACAGGAACTGCTCACAGAATCTGGCAGGAACAGGGCTAATATTGCAGAAATATACATTCCTAAGAAGTGCTAATCACAGAGTACTTACGCAAACACATTTTAATATTAAGTGGTACCAGAACATTCCGATATTAAGAATGGTACCAAAAAAATCCCCAAGGATAACAGGAACACACTGGGTCAGGTTAACAGTATGTAATAAAAATGTTTTAATTAAATCAACATGTACAAGATAATGAATAATAACTAGCCATGTTAGGGGACAGTAATTAAAGTAACTATGTCAGAGGGGCCATACTAACTTGTCTGTATCGGGGTATAAAGATGTGTTGTTGGCCATTAGGGAGGAATGGAAAGTCCCACCATTCACTGAGCTGGTCCATTGTTACAAGTATACATGTATTAGTGGTCTGGTAGAGTCGGCAGAATTCTAGTACCATGGTTTGTTGTCAATAACTGGCTAGGTGCCTTTGTCCCTTAACGGATTTTGTGGTTATTCGGTCATTTGCTTGAGGTCTGACATGCCAGCTGTTTGCGCAGGGCTGGGGGGGGGGGCACACAAAGGAAACACACACACAGCCAAACATTTAATCAGACTGGTGACCCTTACATGCAGCCAAACACACACACACTCGGCCAAACATCTATTAACATCTAACCACAGCCGCTATCTACAGCATTAGAGAACGATGCTTCTGTTATCTCACTCTGGACACTTTCAGTGGCCATCATGCTGTATTGTGGGGAAGCCTCTGCACTGGCTGTTCATAGATTTGTAGATTTTAAAGAACGAAGCAACCATTACATTAAGTAGACACACCTCCCATATAACACAGGCCCACCTATATTGAGTATAGATAACTCAGGGCCCAATCTAATTCACATTCAAATCAAAGAGAGTTTTACCATTGACTCCATCTGCCACAAAGCTGGCCCAGAGAAAGTGAATAGATCCCTTACATTCCATGACCTGTGATCACAATGATCCCTTCTGGCCTTGGACTAGATAGATAGATAGATAGATAGATAGATAGATAGATAGATAGATAGATAGATAGATAGATATGACTGTTAAGCCAATGTCATTACTTTTGGGAGGAGACATTTTTGAACATTTGGCACTGGCAATGCTTCCTCTTTTTCCAACAAGAAAAGGTTTAATTTGAATTTTTTGGGATCAGCCCTAGTCATCGAATTGTTTTTATACTTGATTACAAGGCAGATTCCTCCTGTGTCCTTGTTCCTGAGCTCAGCAGGCCTCCAGGGAATAACAACCCTGGTACACGTCAGATAAATCACCTGGATAAATTTCCTTAGTAAGGCACCAGTAGCTCACTGCTAGGAAGGTCCGGCTTGTGTACCCACCATATCAAAAGGAGATCTTGTCTTAATATATTTCCATCGTACCTGGTGGTGACTCCACAGCACTGGTAGGGTGGGAATTGCTTGCTTTGACTGAGACACAAGTGAACTATAATCAACATTATTAACCAATTCTAAGCGGCTGCATTATGAGTCAGTCTCCCTTTCCCAGACAAAAATGGTACCAGTAATCAGTAATTCTTTGGTCGCAGACTTAGGGGGGCAGGGAGATATAGGAATGCATGTATTTCAGTATCGTATTTTCATTATACAGTTTTATAGCATCTGAAAGAATACCTGGTGTTTCAACTCAGGATTCTGGCAGGTAAGCTTCCTATCATGTAACTGAACATGATTCTGATTTCTGCACCAGACAATGTAAATCTTGAATTTATTTCTCCACTGACATCCATATCTGTCTTTCTATCAATTTTCTTTTTGTGGGATAATTTACCATGATACATGTTGGTGTCCTGTGCTGTCTGATTCAAGAAGATGATGTTGACTTATGTAAAAGTCAAAGCAGATTAGATAGATAGATAGATAGATAGATAGATAGATAGATAGATAGATAGATAGATAGATAGATAGATAGATAGATAGATAGATAGATAGATAGATAATGATGGAAATGGATGAATTGCTGTTGCTTTATAGGTATATACTTATGAAGACGGGTGGATTGTTTTATAGATAGCTGCTTATCGGGATGGGTAGATGGATGGAATGTGGGAGGGATGGATGACAGAATAAGCTTTCCTCACAGTTAATTCCCTCCAACCTATAAAAAATCTGTTCCTCCGCACTTCTGCCTTCTTTTATCATTATCTTTCCTTTTGATGCCTAGCACTGAGTGTACTGTTCCAGGTGCCCCGTGGAATCAGATAGAATCAGACTCCCAGCACCACCACCTTTTTCTTTTGTTTATCCTACCAAAAACAGCATCATCTGTTTTGGACACCATAAGTACGTATATACTGGGGGGAAAAATGTCCCACAGCACCAAGCTTCAAAGATTCAGTCAACTGACTCAAGCTCATGGGGCTCAGGCTATGGGGCTGAAAATAGCAGTGCAGACATTCCCATTCAGGCTGGAGCCGGACTCTGAGATCCTTTCACTTCACTGGGTTTTAAATCTGGTCCTCCAGCCCAACCGGGAATGTCTACACTGCTACTTTTAGCCCAGTCGCTCGAGCCCAAATCAGTTGACCTAGGCGCTGAGACTCGTCGCTAATGGAAGGTTTTTTGCAATGTAGACATACCCCATATAACATTGTAAATACATGTCCATTGAATGTGCCAATATACTCTGGATTGATTTATAAGTAGGCTTGGAAGAATTATAGTAAATATTAATTTCGCCATACACACAAAAACCAACAAAAATATTTCCATTGAGAATAATCAAAATATGCAGCTAGGCAAAGTAAGAAAAATGCTACTTGAGAACTTAGTTGAGCTTTGATATAAGGCTATTTACTTTGTATATTTTGATGTGATATTAACAATTTGCATTTTAACGGTTACAAACCTTTAATTTTTTCAATCTCAATGTCATTAAACAAGTATTGTCTGTCCTCCCCATTCTGTGATCCCCTCCCAATAATTTCCTGCAACTGTGAAAATTTAAATAGATAAAATGCAAGGAAAAAATGCTTAAAACATAATTTTTTGGAATTGTTAAAATATAAATTGGTAATACTAATGTTTAAAAAATAACTTTGATATTGTCTGGTGAAGTTATAAAAAATAAAAATTGGATTTTGCCAAGTATAAAGATAAGGATTCTACTTCCCATAATTGAGGGCGTAATTTGAAAACAGCCCGACAAATTATCCGCCGATGTAAGCTGACAAAGTTTCATAGAAGGTAAAAAATTACAGTAGCAGAGAATTTGACCCAATGGGTTTCTCTAGCTGTAAATAAGGCTGAATCATTTTGAAGAGCAATATAAGTTTGGGAAAATTTCAATCGACTCTAGGACATAGCATGAACATTAAATATGCAAAATGTATCTAAATAAATGTTTCATTGAGAATAATTTGTCACTAATTCATTCTCCTTGTATCTGAATGACCTTAGAAAAGCACTATTCTACTCACTAGTTCTAGAATCCAGAATCTTTTCTGCAGAAGAATAAGTACATGTTTTCTTCTTTTCTACCCTCACCTGGTTTTATCTTGCACTTCTCTCCACACAGCAGGAAATGTCCAACCAAAGCACCGTGACCGAGTTCCTTCTCCTGAGATTCTCTGATGTTCGGGAGCTGCAGATTTTACACTTTGTGGTGTTCCTGGTGATTTACCTGGCAGCCCTGATGGGCAATCTTCTCATCATCACAGCCATAGCCATTGACCACCATCTTCACAGCCCCATGTATTTCTTCCTGGGCAACTTGTCCTTCTTAGACGTCTGTTACATCTCCGTCACCGTCCCCAAGTCCATGGGGAACTCCCTAACCAACACCAGACTGATCTCTTTCTCTGGCTGTGTTGCCCAAGTCTATTTCGGTATCTTCTTTGCCTTTTCAGAGTTGGTCCTTCTTGCAGCGATGGCATATGACCGCTACGTTGCAATCTGCCATCCTTTGCGTTACAGGCTCATCATGACCAGAGGGGCATGTGCACAGATGGCAGCTGGTTCCTGGATCAGCAGCTGTATCTATTCATTGCTGCACACTGTTAATACCTTCCTATTACCTTTCTGTGGGTCCAATGTTGTTGATCAGTTCTTCTGCGATATCCCACAGCTACTGAAAATCTCTTGTACTGATACAAGTACTAATGAAATAGTGGATATTATATGTAGTGCTGTTGTGGGGTTATTTTTCTTAATTTCCATATTGGTGTCCTACATTCACATCCTTTCTGCTGTGCTGAGAATCCCCTCTGCAAAGGGCAGGTATAAAGCCTTCTCCACTTGTCTGCCACACCTAGTTGTGTTTTCGTTGTTTATCAGCACTGGAATATATACGTACCTAAGGCCGGGATCAGAATCTTCCCCATATCAGGGCATGCTGGCTACTATGTTGTATTCTGTCGTTACCCCAGTAATAAATCCACTCATTTACAGCCTGAGAAACCAGGAGATAAAAGAAGCTCTGGGCAAAATTTTAAGCAAGAAGTTTTTCACCAAGATCCTTTTTACTTCTTAATATGTATATAAGTTAATATTCCCTCCCCAGTCCAGGGCCTCATATTCATAAATGAACAGCAGGATTCCAGTTAACTGCAGAGATGTTCATTAATGCACTACAGGATAGCACTAAGGTACTGTGATGATGGGTGCATTATGAAAACTCATGTAAACAGAACACAGTTCTGGGAGGCTTCACTACAGGCCAAATCAATTATGTGTTTCTAAGTGGTCTTTAAACATTGTACATGGGACAGATATGGTAAGTCCCTGCAGCATCCTTGAAAAAAACCTGATTGGATTAAGTTTAAAAGTCTTTGGAGTCCATTGTGCTAAATTCAAAGTTTGTGTATTATTTTGGGCCGCGTTTGTACATATGCTCATCAGGGAGGAGATGGGATGTGAACCATGGGAAGTGTTATGAACTTCAAAGGACTCTAGTGAACAATGGGCCAGACAATAATGGACTTTAGGGGCAAACTGTGTCAAGTGGTTTGCCTGAGGAATTTCTAGGGGGAGGTGAATGTAAATTCGTACCTCTGGTTATGCACTAATCCAGCCTTTTTAAGCTATGCTCTGAGAAGTGGACCATTCTCTGGCCCTGGTGTGGAGTCTTAAAAAGCTGCACCAATTGAAAGGGGCTAATGCCAAGATGCTGAGGTGGAGTCTGACCCTCCAGGATTATGATATGGAAGTGGTCCATGTTAAGGGGAGTGCCAAAATGTTATAGCCCATGCTTTGTCACGGGGTGGGGGGTGGGGGTTTGATCTTCCCCACGTCAATAGATAAAGTGACCCGCTCAGTTTGGTCTTGAAGGTGGGAGAGATGTGACGAAGTAGGAATATTCTTAATGTTTTCTCTGAATAAAGTGTGTGTGCCTCAGTTTCCCGTATGTATTACTCAAGTATCTAGGTGGTGGGATAAGGGTGTGTGATCATTGTAGAGACCCCTAGAGGGTAGGTGTGAGTACCGACTGACTGCCTGGGGACAGAGAATGACCGACACTCTGCAGCCTGGCAACTGATGGCCGGGCCCCATCCTATACAAGAATCAGCCAGAGGCATTGGAGAGCAAAGTGAGAGGTGCAGGCCAGGTGACCCGTTTGCCCAGGAAAGAGACAAAGGATGGAGGGGTAACAGGTGGGACTGAGCCCAGGCAGCTGGAAGCTGATCAGTCTCCTGGCTTGGGACTCAGGGCCAGGGCTCTGGAGCTCTGGGTCCCCCCAAGATGGACTTTACTGAAAGTTCATGATTTCTGTGCTAACAATCTCTGTTCTACTCTGTGTTCCCTTTGACTAATAAAACCTTCTGTTTTACAATGCTGGCTGAGAGTCACTTCTGACTGCAAAGTTGGTGTGCACGGGCCCTTTGGGGGCGCATAAGGCTTCTCCAGGTGTGACATCCAGGTGGACTTGCTGCAGGCAGTTCACAGGGTGAACAGGGGGCTGAACACTCCGAGGTCAGACCCAGGAAGCACCAAAGCCGAGCAGGCTTCTTGCCCTGGTGAAAGAGTGCCCTGAGAGGAGACACGTTGCACCAGAGTCCTGGCTGAGCTTCATTCAGAGCTTTTTCAGAGCACCGAGACTGTGACTCCATGGTATTGTCTGCTGATCACCTATTACATGATGCTAAGATTAAAGGCACAAGCTATCTAAAGGAAAGAATGAACTATCATGGTTGTACTTGTTCTGAATCTGAGACAATTATGAACTTGTAACCAAAGGGAAAAACCAGCTGTGGGTTTTGAAGGACTGTCACCTGCCAGAGCCCAAGATTGGAGTTGGGGTGACCTCTAGTAAGCTTTTTAGCATGTGTTTAAATTCTTTCATTGTTTTCCATATGTTTTCTTTGTAATTTTTTCACCTTAAGAATAAATGTGCTTGCTTAGAAAGACCTGTGTGGTAACTTCTCACTACAGGCTACACTGTTCATTGCCTTAGGCTACGTCTACACTACCCGCCGGATCGGCGGGTAGCGATCGAATTATCGGGGATCGATTTATCGCATGTAGTGTAGACGCGATAAATCGATCCCCGATCGCTCTCCCGTCGGCTGCTGAACTCCAGCAGTGCGAAAGGTGGAAGCAAAGTCGAAGGGGGAGCCGCGGCCGTCGATCCAGCACCGCGAGGACGCGAAGTAAGTAATTTTAATTCGATCTAAGTTACGTCAACTTCAGCTATGCTATTCTCGTAGCTGAAGTTGCGTATCTTAGATCGATCCCCCCCCCCTAGTGTGGACCAGGCCTTAGAAGAGAAAGCAAAGTGCAGACGTTGGCCTGTTTAAGCTTTCTGGGAATATCACAGTGTAGGCAAGGGGCTGTGTAGCCTGGAAAAAACCCAGTCAGGAGGGAGAGAGATGCATGTCTCTGCTCTAGAGAGTTGATGCCTGAGGAGCTTCCATACAAGAGTGGGTGCCCTAAAGGGACCATGGAGAGGGAATACAGAGTTACACTGAACTGTGACATATATCTATCCTGTATAAAAATGGGTGGAAATAGGATGCTTGACAAGCATCAGAGAGGAACCCAGTGATTTATTTCCTGGATAAGTTTATTCCCTAGATGACCTTTTTGCCATGACCCTCCAGAATTTCACATTTCAACAATTCAGAAAATAAACATTCTGCTTGCAGGCCACCATGCATCAGGTGTCCTGTTTAATTTTTCTCTCTAGTACTTATGGGGAGGAGATTTTGTGCACCCTTCTTACCTCAAAACCTTTGAGTGTAAACATGCAACCTGATCCTCCCACTCCAAGCTCCCATCCAGTTTTTAGGGCATGTGTGTGGTGTCCCCGAATCCCTCAAAGGGATGGCTACCCCACCAATGGGTTGAACTTCTCCCCACCCTGGAAGTATTACACAAAGCAATTCTTTGTACCAAAGGCAGAAATAATGCAGAGATGCCTCCCTGTGAAGTAACTCTCAACCATGCATAGCTTTTATGGGCCATGTTCTCAAATTGCTTAAATCTCCATAATTCCATTTTATAACGCTGGCTTTACTGAATTCAATGGAACTATACTGGGGATCTGGGCAACTGGCCGTTGATTTCAGAGGATTTACATTGCTTTACCCAAGCTGGAGATCTGGCCCAATGACTTCAGATGATCTACACTGATTTATATCAGCTGGGGATCTGGCCCATTGACTTCAATGGATCTTCATTGCTTTACCCAAGCTGGGGATCTGGCCCATTGACCACAGTGGAGCTCTGCTGATGAGCAGCAACAAGGGAAGTGGCCCATAGACTCCGCTGGGGCTACCTTGATTGACATCAGCTGGGCTTCCTGCCCCATTGATTAAATGTCAGAGTAGTAAGTAGTGAGAATGGAAGTTCACTGAATTAAGCATTGAGATCAGATTTGTTTGCAATAACTGTGGAGACAATTATAACATGCAGCAGATAGATAGATAGATAGATAGATAGATAGATAGATAGATAGATAGATAGATAGATAGATAGATAGATAGATAGATAGATGAAACAGGGCCTATTATCTATGTCTCATCCATCGCCTCTAATGGGAGTAACCCCTGGGGATATCTGCCTTATTTTAATGCCTCTGGCCCTCAAACAGCAAAGAGATGACAAATTTTTGTGACCCTGCTTTATCTTTTACATTTGGCCTTCCAGTCCACGAGAGGAGCTCCCTGGCATGTAGCATTTCCAAGGTGTGGTAGAGCCATTCACTGACCCTTTGTATTGCAATGTTCCTTAATGGGCCATTTAATCTTGATAGACCTCCTGAATGGGCAGGGGGAGATGATTCCCGTGCCTGGGTTCACAAGTTCAGAGCAAATATTTACATAGTTAAAAAGCAAAATGTATATATTTCCTAATAGCATGGGATACAGACATTACAAGTGAGATTAATGCATGCAGCAATTTACATACATTTCATAGAGGCTAAACACTAAATACATTCTTATACAACTAATAACTATTTTGAACAAAACTGACATACAGGTGAGCTGGTTTGGTTTCCAGCTCCGAGTTTGTCAGTTCTTAGCTTAGCCTATGGCCCTGGCCAGAAGTGGCACTTGGTTTGCCAGACTCACAGTGGGAGACCCTTGTCTAATCTGTTATGAAGCAATGCCTTGCACCTACATTTCCTAGGGTAGTGTCCTAATCCATGGACTACAGTATTCAAACATGGCTTCCAATCTTCCCTGTTGAACCTGTTCCACTTTGTAGGCTAATTATATTTTCATTGGCATGGAGACTAGAACCAAAGGCTCCATCTTTCTAGATGAGTGTCCAAACAATCAGTGCAACCAGTCATTCTTACCCTGGTCTGATGAATATGTCATCAGTTCTACAAGGTGAAACAACTCTAGAGAGATTCAGAGAGCTCTGTATCTGAATACCTCTATCCCTTCAAGCTTACCCTCTGTGTGGGAGACCTAGGTTTGAGTCTGCACTCTGCCTGGTTTTAGAGGTGTGGTTTGAACGTTGGCCTCCCACATCCCAGCTGAATGCTCTAACCACTGGTCTATAGGGTATTGTCAGGTGGAGCTCTATCCCGCTGAAGTTGTTCCACTTTGCAATAAATATTTAAGTAACTATTGGGCCAGAGAGAAAGAAGGAATGACTCAAGGTGCTGATGACACACACATGGGTTCTCACACATTTGACCAAATAAGCTACATACACACACATACATAACTGATTTACCTAAATACCAAAGAGACTGAGACTAGACAGATAGCTAGAGAATCAGCGAGGGCTGAGAAAAATAGACTAACAAATATTGTAAGTTAACATTCAAGGCTGATGAGATTTAGGCACCTATGTCACTTTTACACATGGGATTTAGGCTCCTAAATTAAATAGACACTCTTGAACATTTTACTCTCATTGGTTAGAATTGAGCACTTTGTGGTTTCTGCAATGAGCTACATCTAATCTGAATTACTGACCAAGAAAAAAAGAGAGAGAGAGGGAGAGAGAAACAGCATGATCTCTCTCTCTTTCTCTCTCTCTCTCTCTCTATCTATCTTTCTCGCTCTCTATCCATCATTTGCATATGCTTGTTTGTACACATATTTCCCTATACAACTCCTCATATCAATGACTGAATTTATCCAGAAGCAAATCCACAGTAAGCAAGGGTAAATGTCATGAAAGTCTCTGGGCCTTACACAGCATTCATATATATATGGGTTTGTAAATTTTATGTTGGATAAAAGTTAGAAAACAGGTTCTGAGAAATTTTGGTCCCATTTACACCAGTGAAATTTTGGTGTCAGTTTTTGAGAGGTATACAATTAAAAACAAATACATAAATCATTACAATAAGTGAACAACAATAAGAGAAATATCCTAGATGGACAGACAGAACTTAAATGCAGGAGACTGTAATTATTAGTAACACATCTCTTTCTACTGACTGCATCCACCACTTCATTTTCTTCTTCTGCATGTTTTTTCTCCTCCAATTTTAGAGTGAATAAGTTTGATTAGAGTTTCAAAAAAAGTGGGTCAGAATTTTTTTTTGCCTTGGAAAATTTCATTTTTTTTGTCAACCCCCCCCCCCCCCCCAATGTTTTGGTTTTCAGCAAATGAGAAACAAAACAAAACAAAAATGACCAAAACCAACTAACCAATCAAACAAAGGAATATTTGGGGAGGATTTGGATTCCTGGTTAAAAAATGGAAAACTTCCAAGGAAAGCAGACTCTTTAAGTGAAAATTTCCTTTTTGTAAAAAAACATTTTTGAGATAATTTTGTTGACCAGAGCTAAAAGAAACACCAGACAAACTGAGGCAAAAAGCAGGAGTAGAATGGTGCTGAGCTCTTTGAGGGAACTCCTGGGAGTCCTATTCTGAGCCCAATGCAGCAGAAAGCATCCCAGAAGGAGAAGTGATGGACAATAGAAACAATTCTATAGCTCACTTGTGCACCACAGTCTTAATGAAGAGGAACCAGTTTGCAAGAATCTTTTTGAATGGCAAAGGCAGATGCTGATCCAGATTGTGATCCCAATTCTGGGGTCACATTCAGATCCACAAGTTTCAGTCCAGAGTCATTCGTCTCAAAATCACGGCTGTCCCCAGGAAGATAATATCCTGCCAAAGGTTCTCCTTAGAGCTCCTTTCACTTCATTGTTCCTCAGGCTGTAGACAACTGGGTTTAACAACGGTGTGAGGATGGTGTAGCAGAGGGACAAGAATTTGCTGGTACTGGGCGAACTACTGGACTTGGGCTGGAAGTAGGTGAGACCAGCCGTGCTAAAGAGCAAGACCACCACAGTGAGATGTGAGGAGCAAGTAGAGAAGGTTTTACGCCGTCCCTCAGCAGACGGCATCTTCAGGATTGTGGCCAAGATGCAGATGTAGGACCAAAGTATCAGTGCAAATGGGATCATGACAAATAATACAGTTGAGGTAAGGGCTTCAATTTCAATCATGTAGGTGTTTCCGCAGGCCAGCTCTAGTACGGGTGGAGCGTCGCAGAAGAAATGATCAATCTCATTAGGCGGGCAGAAGGGGAGATTAAATACCCACGTGACATGCATTAGTGTCACAAGGCTGCTGCTTAGCCATGCAATGCCCACAAGCTGCATGCAAACACCTTTGTTCATAATGACAGTATACACCAGGGGGCGGCATATGGCCACATATCGGTCATATGCCATCAGAGCCAGCAGGCAGCACTCTGTGCCCCCTAGGGAGATGAGGAAATACATCTGTGCAGCACAGCTGGAAAATGAGATGGTTTTCTCCCCGGTGAGGAGGTTGACCAGCATTTCGGGGATGGTAACTGAGGTGTAGCAGATCTCCAGGAAGGACAAGTTCCGGAGAAAAAAATACATGGGGGTATGAAGGGCTGGGTCAGCAAATGTTATAAGAACGATGAGAGCATTCCCCAGCAGGATGATCATGTACGTAACTAGGACCAACACAAAGAGTAAAACTGTAAGATTAGAGAGACCAGAAAATCCCAGGAGGATGAACTCAATTGCAGTGGATTGGTTTCTTCCTTTCATGTCATCAGGATGTTTCACCTCCTAAGGAAGTGAAGAGGCACTCAGACACCATGGTGGTGGGAAACCTTATAAAATAGATAGATATGAAGCACCATGGCCCTGGATAGGTTATTGGCTGCAGGAATTAAACCGGAGACCTCTGGAATTTAACACATGAACCTCTACTGTCTATGCTAAAAAAGACATCTCTGTTAGCCAACGCCCATCAACCTCTATGTGGCCCAGTCACCAGCAGAGGGGGACACAGCTTCACACTCAGTGTGCATGGGTTACAGATAGATGAGCTAATACCGGGATAGATGGATACTTAGATTATTGAAGGGAGGAAAAGTACTTTCTTCAGTCTGAATATAGGTGGCCTCATTCATTTCAAGTATATGGGCCTAATTCTTCTGTCATTTACACCTCATGTCAATAAAGAATAACTCTGTAAAAGTCACTCTCAAATCTGCATTCAGTTACACCCGTATATATCCAGAATCACTATTGATCCGAGTTCAGAGGAGTGATTCTACATTGTCAGTAGTGTAAATTAGAGTTTGGTGAAATTTTTCAGACAAATAGTTTATTCACTGAAAACTTTCACTTGAAAGGTGGGTGAGGTTCAACAGAAGATGATTCACCTATGTTGTCTCTCAAACATTAATTAGTTCATTCAACCACCCTGTAGCATGGGGGAAAGGGGAATATGTTTCCCTCTGTTTCCCACTCCATTTTAAATCAAGACTGGATGTTTTTATAAAATCTCTGTTCTATGAATTATTTTGGGAAAGTTCTCTGGCCTGTGTTCTGCAGGAGGTTAGATTAGATGATCACAATGGTCCCTTCTGGCCTTGGCATCTATGAATCTATGAACTGAGACATGAAGAGATTTACCCAGGTGAGTAAAGTTATTCCAATGTCTTACTGGCTTTTATTTTTAAAGGGACAACACATGGCTTTCAGTTACCTAAACTCCTTTGACAATCCCAGCTTGGATGCATATGCAATGTGATGAAGAGTAACACTGAAAATAGTCTAATGCCATTCTATCTACTAACAAGATATCTCCAAATGGAATGTTGTGTTCTGATTCGGCTATCCCCATCTCAAAAGAGGATACAATAGAAATAGAGGGAGTTCAGATCTGGACAATAACAAGGATTACAAGAATGGAACAATTTAAAATAATACACATTGGAAAACAATCCCAACTATACATATAAAATGATGGGGTCTAAATTTGCTGTTACCACTCAAGAAAGAGATCTTGGAGTCATTGTGGATAGTTCTCTGAAAACATCCATTCAATGTGCAGCGGCAGTCAAAAAAGCGAACAGAATGTTGGGAATCATTAAGAAAGGGATAGATAATAAGATAGAAAATATCATATTGCCTCTATATAAATCCATGTTATGCCCCCATCTTGAATACTGCATGCAGATCTGGTCACCCCATCTCAATATATATATATATATACTGAAATTGGAAAAGATGCAGAAAAAGGCAACAAAAATTATTAGGGGTATAAAATAGCTTCCATATGAGAAGAGATTAATAAGATTGGGACTTTTCAGCTTGGAAAAGAGACAACTAAAGAGGGATAGGTTAGAGGTCTATAAAATCATGATTAGTGTGGAGAAAGTAAATAAGGAAGTGTTATTTGCTCCTTCACGTAACACAAGAACAAGAGGTCACCAAATGAAATTAATAGGCAGCAGGTTTAAAACAAACAAAAGGAAGTATTTCTTCACACAACACACAGTCAACCTGTGGAACTCTTTGCCACAGAATGTTCTTAAGGCCAAAACTATAACAGGGTTCAAAAAAGAACTTGATAAGGGATGCAAAACCATGCTCTGAAGTGTCCCTAGCCTCTGTTTGCTGGAAGCTAGGAATGGGCGACGGGGGGATGGATCACTTGATGATTACCTGTTCTGTTCATTCCCTCTGAAGCACCTGGTATTGGTCACCTTAGGAAGACAGGATACTGGGCTAGATGGACCATTCGTCTGATGCAGTATGGCCATTGTTATGTTCTTATGTAACAATGCAAAGACGAGAAGCTTGCCAGAAACAAAAGAGCTGGTTGGGGAAATATTTTCCCTCATGGACAATTTTGAGGAAAATGAAAGTGTTTTCTCTTTTCTTCAACATTTTTGAAGTGTTTTGAGTTTTCATTGAAAAAACCACAATCTCCAATTTTTGTTTTGATTTGTTTTGTTTTTGGTTGTCAAACATAATTTTAAAAAATAACACTTTGGAGATTATCAATATTTTCGATGAAAATATGTTTATTTTATTTTATTTTATTTTATTTTATTTTATTTTATTTTTAGGAAATGGATTATTTTGGTGAAAATTTCCACTAAAAATATAGAATGAAAAATTTACCTGTTTTGAAAGAGACACTTCACCTGTTCTGTCTTGAACAGTGATCAGATATATTCCATTCGATTGCTCTCTCACACAAACATGTAGTACGCAGCTTCCATCCATCCATCCTGCATACAGCTATGTCTAAGACAGACATCACATATGTACCTGTGCACTGTAATAGCAATCATAACTAAATAAACACTCACTAATTAGAGTGATCCATTGTCATCATTCATTCCTGAAAGAAGCTCTTTCTTTGATGTAGGCTCTCATGTTATTGTTAATTTCAAATCAAAAAGACCCGGGGGATTTTTATTCTTTCTCACTCTCCTCCCACCTTCCACTCCTTCCTGCTTCAGGGATCTCACAAGTATTGTGGCACATGCTACCAAAGGGATCTATTAACATGTTTATGTAGCTGTGAACAAAAGCAGTTTTATCCATTACATTGTGATCCCTGAAAAGAGATTCTGTCTATTCGCCTCAGGTGGAAAATGAGATATCTTCTTACCAAGTTTTTTTTTTAATGTTTCTTTCAAAGTTTCAAGTGGAGCCACCAAGAGATTGGATTATTTTCAAAGTTCATGGGCCAAATTTTCTAAAACAGTGGTTTTCAACCTGTGGTCCACAGACTATGTCTAAGGGGTCCACGAAAGGTGACTATGAAAATAAAGGTTCAGGTCCCAAAAAAGGAATTCCATTTTTCAGTTCAATCAAAAGCATGTGAATACTTCTCCTACAGGACAAATCCCGGAGTGTTGTCATTACCATAGATGCCCACAGTTTAGCTCCCTTTCTCATGCAGCATCAAATTCCATTCCGAACATGTGCAACATTTCTAGTTGAATTCTGTTCAGTCAGTTTTCAGTCTAAGACTTCTATGGCAGGGGTCTGGATACCACAGCTTGAAATTCCAAAAGGGTCTGCCCCTGCATTCAAATTTTTTTAGGGATCCACAAATGAAAAAAAGGTTGAAAACCATTGCTCCAAAAACTTCTCAACTCAGCCTCTAGTTTTGTGCAATTTGTGACATGCTCTTGCAAATATACAGTGTGCGCCTGTCCCCTTCTCTTCCCTTATCTTCTGCTGCCTCCAAGTGTCCATTATACAGTATAGCTGCCCCTTCCCCATCCCCACCCTCTGCTGCCCCCTAGTGCCCATTATACAGTATAGCCGCCCCTTCCCCTCCCCCACCCTCTGCTGCCCCTAGTGCCCATTATACAGTATAGCCGCCCCTTCCCCACCCCCATCCTCTGCTGCCCCCTAGTGCCCATTATACAGTATAGCCGCCCCTTCCCCACCCCCACCCTCTGCTGCCCC
>QXTE01000251.1:1689620-1772363 GCA_003942145.1 Platysternon megacephalum
AGCCGCCCCTTCCCCGCCCCCACCCTCTGCTGCCCCTAGTGCCCATTATACAGTATAGCCGCCCCTTCCCCACCTCCACCCTCTGGTGCTCCTAGTGCCCATTATACAATATAGCCGCCCCTTTTCAGTCCCTCACCTTCTGCTGCACCCTAAGGTCTACTATCCAGTATACATTGTACAACAATCTATTCTTCTTAACAAAGAGAAGTCTGAGGAATGACTTGATTACTGTCTATAAGTATTGAATTGTGATCTCTTCAAAATAGCAGAGAATCATAGAATCAGAGAAATGTTGGACTGGAAGGGACCTTGACAGATCTTCTAGTCCAGGGGTAGGCAACCTATGGCACGGGTGCCGAAGGTGGCACGCGAGCTGATTTTCAGCGGCACTCACACTGCCCAGGTCCTGGCCACTGATCCGGGGGCTCTGCATTTTATTTTAATTGTAAATGAAGCTTCTTAAACATTTTAAAAACCTTATTTACTTTACATACAACGATAGTTTAGTTGTATATTATAGACTTATAGAAAGAGACCTTCTAAAAATGTTCAAATGTATGACTGGCACGTGAAACCTTAAATTAGAGTGAATAAATGAAGACTCGGCACACCACTGCTGAAAGGTTGCCGACCCCCGTTCTAGTCCAATCCCCTCACTCACGGCAGGACTATGTATTATCTAGAGCATCCCTGACAGGTGATTGTCTAGCCTGTTGTTTTTAAAACCTCCAATGCTGCAATTTAAGACCAAAGTCAAATAGGGAAGGCTTTTAAGTAGAGGTGCTTGGGAATTTTTTGTAGGATGGATTTTCTGGCAGAAAATGCAGTTTCCACAAAAATGAATTCCATTGGAAAACTTAAACTGGGAATGTTAGGTTTTGGGTCAGTTCGACTCAGATGAGAATATTTTGTTTTTTGGAACTGACCCAAAATGATTTGTTTCAAAGCAGTTCAACAAAACATTAAACCACATTTCCCTATCAGTGCATTGCCTTCTGGGAGTTGTAATTCCAGACCCCATTCTTTCTTAAGGGCCAGGCTCCCAGGCCTACATCACCAGTAATACAATGTGGAATTCCACCTGCCCACGTTCCATGGTGCATCATGGGAGTCATATGTCTCTGGGTGGATTATGAGGGAGATAGTACATTCAATGAGCCTGTTTCAGATGGGAGAATGGAGCCATCTGGTCAGCTTAATGAACCAAAAATAAACATTTTTATTGCTGGAATCTCAAAATGTGTTATGATATGATAGGGGTCTATAAAATCAAGACTAGTGTGGAGAAAGTAAATAAGGAAGTGTTATTTACTCCTTCTCATAACAGAAGAACTAGGGGTCACCACATGAAATTAATAGGCAGCAGGTTTAAAACAAACAAAAAGAAGTATTTCTTCCCACAATGCACAGTCAACCTGTGGAACTTTTGCCTGAGGATGTTGTGAAGGCCAAGACTATAACAGGGTTCAAAAAAGAACTAGATAAATTCATGGAGGATTGGTCCATCAATGTCTAGCAGCCAGGATGGGCAGGGATGGTGTCCCTAGCCTCAGTTTGCCAGAAGCTGTTGTTGATTGCCTGTTCTGTTCATTCCCTCTGAAGTACCTGGCATTGGCTACTGTCAGAAGACAAGATAACGGGCTAGGTGGACCATTGGTCTGACCCAGTATGGTCGTTCTTATGTTCTTAATAAAATGTTTCAATATTTCCAAATCACAATTTTTCAGAATTTCTATTCTGTGAAAAGTTTCAAACTTTTATTTTTTTTATCCTCATTTGGAATGAAAACAAATGTTGAAATGCCAGCTTTTCCTGGGGGACAGGAATTCCAATTATTTTCCAGCTCTGCTTTTAAACCACCTATGCAATTCTGAGGTCCCCGCTACAGCAGCCCAAGTCAAACTACCTATAGGAAAGAGGACCACTGGTGCCATAAACTATAATGGTTAGAGCTGGCTCATTATCCAAAAAATGTTAAATATTTTGAGTTCCTTTTCCCCCTACCAATTTCTGTCATCAACAATTCTGAGAAAATATTTGGGAAATTCAGAAAAGGTCAAAAACCCAAGGGCACTTTTCTATAGAACTGAGATGTTTGTGAATTAGACCTGATAAAGCAATGGGAGGCGAGAGAAAAGAAATGTCCATTCATATTGTCTTTTTATTTTGTATTTTGTTTTTTCCCTAAAATATTAATAGATTTTAAGGATTCAAGTAATAATAAAATAAAATTCTAAAAATGAATTTTTTTCCTCATTTCTTTTGTTAAAATTAAAACATTAAAGGAAAAATTTCATGGAAAAACAAAACTCGGTAAATTTCACCAGCACTATATTACACAAGGGAAACGTCTCCATTATGGCTGACATGCTACTTGAGAGATATTTCTCAGAGGCTCATGTGACTGAAGGAAAATTATCTGATTTTTTTAAAAGATTTTCATTGCTATTTTCCTCAAAGCATCTTTCACCTCCTTGTTCCTGAAGCT
This sequence comes from Platysternon megacephalum, assembly GCA_003942145.1. NCBI lineage: Eukaryota > Metazoa > Chordata > Testudines > Platysternidae > Platysternon > Platysternon megacephalum. The sequence goes on from QXTE01000251.1 coordinate 1,692,109, forward strand.
GTAGATAATGGGGTTCAAGAGTGCAATCCCCACTGAATAGAAAAGAGAGAACAACTTGTCCACACCCAGACCATAGCTGGACTTGGGGCGTACATATATGATAAGGGCAGTCCCATAGCATAATGTCACCACGATGAGGTGTGAGGAGCAGGTGGAGAAGGCTCCACGCCTGCCTTCAGTGGACCTAATTCTCAGGATGGTGGAGATGATACAGATGTAGGACACCAGGCTCAGCAACAATGGCATCATGAGGGCGAAGGCAGCACCCACGATGATCTGGATCTCAATCCAGTAGGTGTTCCAGCACACCAGCTTCAGCACTGGCTGGATATCACAGAAAAAGTGGTTGATCACATTGGACCCGCAAAAAGGAAGTGTGAAGACAGAGGTTGTGTGCCCCACGGCCACCAGCGTGCCACAGATCCACGAACCACCTGTCAGCTGGATGCAAACCCTCTTATTCATGATAGCAGCGTAGCGCAATGGGTTGCATATTGCACTATAGCGGTCATACGCCATAGAAGCCAGAAGAAAGCATTCAGTAATGCCAAAGAATAGAAAGAAAAACATCTGTACAGCACAACTGGAAAAGGAAATATTTTTATTCCCTGAGAGGAGGTTGGCCAGCATCTTGGGTAGAGTGACTGAGGTGTAACAGAGGTCCAAGAAGGACAAGTTCCTAAGGAAAAAATACATGGGTGTGTGAAGGGTCGAATCGACATATATGACAACGATGATGAGAATGTTACCCAGCACTGTGACAATGTAAATGCATAGAAACACCACAAACAGAATGAGATTCATGTCTGGGTGGTTAGAGAAGCCGAGAATGACAAACTCAGTCACAGAGGTGTTTTTTCTCATTTTCTCTCTCAGCATATTTCATCTTGGGAAGTAAAAAAGAAAACTTGTTAGTTTGATGTTTTAAATCAAGTCAAATTGGCTTCTATCTATCTATCTATCTATCTATCTATCTATCTATCTATCTATCTATCTATCTATCTATCTATCATGACTTGTTCCCTATCACTCCACACATACATTCCTCAAACTGATATGAACCAGGAAAGAGACCTATTCTCCTGTCACAAGACTGTCAATCCAGAGAAACTTCACAAATGTTGATGGTTCATTTTCTCCTCTCAGTCACACCAGCTTTATATTGGTGTATGTTCCTAACCTCAGTGGAAATACAGTTTTATACTAGCATCAGAGGAACAAAATTTTGACCAATGAAATTATAATTGTATAAAACAGCTTCAATTGATTTACACTGGTGGAACTAAATGTCAAAATCTGCCTCCAAGTCTCTTGGAGCATGTATGTTAAAATAAAATATTACCCTTTACCAGATTCTCGTCTTGTGAGTGGCACAATCAGGGAAGTTAGACCAATATACATCAGCTGAGAACATAGACTTTCTTATCATAATGTCAATGCATGGCAATTCCAACTAACTACATGTGAACAGACATGGGGGTTATGTTATGCAATGTGCTACAGAGATGGTCTGCTTCTCCTCTCCTTTCCATGTGATTGACAACAATCCATTGACTTCAGTGCCCTTAATCCTGATCTCATTCATATTCACTTAGCCCCCTCTTTGTTCATGCCTCCACCTCTGTGCCCCGCTTTATCTACCCATTAATCTTTCCCATTCTAAACCTTTTCTGATCCCTTTCTTTTCCACCAATTCTCCTCTTACTGACACTAAGATAAATCAGGAATAGTTTCACTGGACCCAAGTGAGTTGCACCAATATTATAGTATGATAAGGAAGATCAGGGTCCATGTTTCTCTCTATGGGTATGTCTATATTGCACAGGTGTTTGGAGTACATACACTGTACGCGTCCCCTAGCACAGCAGTGTAGATGGTGAGGCATGGCTTACAGGAGTAGAGGAAAGACACTTGAGAGCCTTAGGGTATGTAACCTACATGGCTCTGAACATTCCTAAGCAGTGATTGCCTCACATTCACTTTTATTTCTAGCAGTGTCCTGCAGCCTCCCCACTGCTGGGAGCCTTTCACAACCACAGGCAACAAATTTGGAAATGGGGAAAAGCTCCGGCAGTTCCCTACAGCCTCCCACTGCCAGAGCCTTTCACTGCCGCACACTGCAGTGAGGACACAGCCTCCCTTTCACTGTGGCATATAGATACACATGTAGTTCCTGTACCCTACACACTGCCACCAGTGAAGACAAAACCTAGATCTAAGACATCTAGATGATACTTGGAAAGGGTGATTGCCCTCTTGAATGTGTGCCTTAAAAAGGAATCAGCATTACTGAGTTCATTTTTTTATTTTATTTTATTTTATTTAGCTATATATGAGGACTTCTCTTCAGTGACATAGAGTTGGGTGTCTAACTTCCTTAGGCTCTTTTGAAAGTCCCAATCTGATATGAATAAATATTTTGAGAGTCTCCCAAATGCATGTGTCAACCTACAATTATTTAGGGTATGTTTCTCCTCTCTCTTAAATGGACGTAAATCATGAATAACTACTGATACCACAGTTTCTCCTAGAGTAATTCATTGAAATTGATGCAGTTACTCAAATGAAAAATAGGAGTAAAGCTGTGGTAACTTTACACCTACCCATCAGATCCTCTTCTGATGTCACTGTGGTTCCATTAGTGGAAAACCAATGTAAATGAGATCAGTATTGAGCAATCTGTCTGCCTGTTTCAGAGTATTAAGTATATTTGGTCGAAAAATTGAATTTATGACCCATGGTAAATGCTAAGTTTTCAAAATTTCATTTAATCCCAAATCAGAATGAAAGGCAAAGTCTCAGATTTTTTTATGACGAATGATATTTTTTTTTTTAAATTGTACCTTATCAACACATATTGGATTGTTTCATTTCTACAATGTAAAAATGTTTCATTTCAATAAGGTCAGTGTTATCATTTTGATTGGAACAGAATAGAAAGGAATAGAATAGAAAAAACATTTTGATATTGTTATTTCAAAATGCAGACAAAATCAATAAATTTCCATGTAAAATGTTTTGATTCCATCCAACCAGCATTTTCCGAAGGAAAATTGTTGTGTTGGAATATTTTCAAATAGTTCTATAATTAACTGCAGTAGAGTTACCCATGGCTTTAAGCTAAGTGGGATTGAAATCAGGGCTTTAAAACACTGCACATTTCAGTTCAAGAAATAATAGGGATTTCACAAGACTCATCTAGATTGAGCTCATATAGGCCCCGTCTACACTACCCGCCGAAATCGGCGGGTAGCCATCGAAGTATCGGGGATCGAATTATCGCGTCTTGTCTGGACGCGATAAATCGATCCCCGAACGCGCTACTTCGAACTCCGGTACTCCTGCAGGGCGAGCGGAGTTACCGGAGTCGAAGTAGGAGCCGCGAACTTCGATCGCGGCGCCGCGCGGACGCGAGGTAAGTCGCGTTAGTTCGAACTAAGGTACTTCGACTTCAGCTACGCTATTCGCGTAGCTGAAGTCGAAGTACCTTAGTTCGATCCCGCCCCTAGTGTGGACCAGCCCTTAGAAGAATCCAAGGAAATAAACATAATTCTAGACAAATCAAGAAATTTCTCACCTGCTCTGTATCCCACATTCATCTCCTCTCTGTGATTACCAAAGAATTCAGTCACAGGTGGAACTGGAATATTTAACAGCTTCTTTATAAGCCCCAGGGACCTACGCTTTTTTACACCCCAGATGCCTCATTATATGAAGCCATAACATAATTATTAAGAGAGTACTTTTCCTCCCATTATAATCAGTGCCAAACATCTAATGATTTCAACAGAGTAGAATATGGCATTGAATGTTTTGCATCTTAGGGATAGACATCCAGCTGGCACTTAAGCTCCTAAATCCCATGGGCACATTTTCCAATCCCACCTCTAATACCTAAGCAAGGACCTCAGGGTTTGGTCCAAGTGCAGGATGCTTCCAGCAAAAAGCCATTGGGTACATTCAATTCCCATCCAAGGACAAGGGCAGAACGGTTGCAACACACCACAGTTACAGGACTGAGCCCATAAAGGTTTCAACAAATGACAACAGCACTAGTACAAAGGGAAGATTCTTACAAACAATAGTTCTTTGATCTACAGAAGCCTCAACATTTTCAATATGAGTAAGATTGGCAGAAACTGGCCCTAATTAATCCAGGGTAAAATTTTCAAAACAATTTAAGTGACTTGAAAACTTCAGTACCATTAACATAATAATTGTTATGTAAAGCCTCCGCTCAAATGCGATTGTAAGATCTGTAACTTGTTTCATTAAGTTCTACAACCTTTTTGCAGACTTTGTAACTTCAGTTATTGTTAGCATAGCCTTTTAAGTTTTGTAACCTTTGCAAGCTCTGTAACCTTTTCAAGTTACCACTTGTATGAACTTCCAAGCTGTGTAATATCCCATCACACAACCAGAGAGAGTGTGAACAAGGGAGTGTGTGGGGAAGATAAGGGGGTGTGAACAAGGGAGTGTATGTGGGACTGGGCAGAGAGGAACTGCAAGGAGAAAGGAGCCCAGAGAAAGGAGCAAGGTGTGTCTGATATAATCTGCCCTGAGAAGGCAATCACGAAGTGCTGTAAAGAGAAGAAGAACCTGGTATGCATGAAAGGACCTGGTCTGGGAATGCTTCTTGGTGATGGACACAGAAGGAAAACTCAGTGTATGTGACAGGAGCAGCCCAGTTCCCGAAAAAGGAAGCAGCCATGAACACAAGCAGCTGCTGCTCCTTGACCTGCTCAGCAGCCTGGATTCGTGACCGCAGGCGGACACACCAGATCTACCACGCTTTGGCTTCTCGGTCTCCATGCTGTCTCCGGTAACTCTCTGCCTGTGTAAGTGTGTGGGTGCATGAGGGTATGAATGCAGTGAATGTGTGCATGTATGAATAAGCTCCATCTCTTTTCTATCTGACCTAACAGCGGCATTGTAATAAAACTAATACAAGTGTGACCCTGGGTTGGTTTTTAGGGGAACAGAGGTAACAATAATATAAGAATATAAGAACAGCCAGACTGGGTCAGACCAAAGGTCCATCTAGCCCAGTATCATGTCTTCTGACAGTGGCCAATACCAAGTGCCCCAGAGGGAATAAACAGAACAGGTAATCATCAAGTGATCCATTCCCAATCGCCCACTCCCAGCTTCTGGCAAAATTTTGGAGGTGACTTAAGATACATCTACAGTACAGGCTGTTCATGTGTCTACATGTACATGTGTGGTTGTACGATAGTTCCCTCTTGCCCACCCTGAAACCCAGTAGCACCTGTCTCAGGGTGAGTATGGGGTGAGTAAGCTAGCATGCCTGAGTGGTGTGAATAAGTACATGCCTCCGGCTGTGGAATGGCCCTGTGTCCATGCCAGTGTGCAATGTAGAAGGGGGAAGAGGTACTTACCAGGATTTGAGTTCCAATAGTCCTCCACCCCCTTTCCCACAGTGCATTGTACCCTTTTCTGCCTGACCCTTACCCAATCTGTAATTGTCCCTGTCCCTCTCCCCCGTGGCTCACCAGAACACTTTTCTGCTACATTCTTTTGATCACTCCAGGTGAACATGGAACCTTCTCCTAGAGTGGCCGCTTGGCCAGCTGAGCACACATGTGTGGCCACTGTACACCGATCTCCATGACTTCCCCTGGAGCAGGAGGGACATACACAGGGAACTTTCATAGAGGCTGCAGCAATCAGGGATTCACTGGACCTTAATGGAGAGACTCACAGGTGTGGTGGGCCAATGAGTTTGGAATCTGCCTGCTGCCATGGCCGCTGGATCTCTTTGGGAACAGACACCACCTCCTCCTTATCCAGCTGGCACCAATGGTGCTGATTTGGCAGAGAACCCAGGTCCCAAGAGACCAAGAGGAGAACACAGGACTCCCAGGACAACAACCTCCACCAGCACCCAAATCCCCTCACAGAGGGAACCACCTCAGTGTTCAAGAGGGGAACAAAGAACCTTAAGCAATTCTTGAAAGCCCATCAAGTGCCAAACCCCAAAACCCCACACAGGAGACATTCCAGATTGTCCCCCATAGTCGTTCCCCCCTTCTCAGGGTGAGGTGGTGGGGAAGGGCAAGGAGACAGGTTCAGAAACATTGACAATTGTCCATTGTTCATGGAATCTGTCCCTCTGTGTTTTGTTTATTTACACCTCCTTTTACAAAAGTTTCAGTTACACATCCGATATTTCAGTTTTAATAAACATTACAACTTTCCTTTACTTGTGTGTGAACCTTCCTTTCTAAGTATGGTGAATGTAAGATGTTGAAAGTTTGGGAACCGGGCCCCATGATTCCCAGCACATTCATAAGAATAGTGTAACTGTCTGATGCCATCACACTGAAAGCACTTTTCTGTCCATCCCATCCTCACTATCCACCATCCCCAGGCCCATAAATATCTCAAGTCCCAAGGATACATGAGAGAGATGGGGGAAGTGCATTGTTATGTGCTTAGGAAGCACCGGTAGTTTTAAAAGCAGCAGAACTCACAACATAGAAAAGGGGTAGATAAATGTCTTTATGGCTTAGATAATACAGAACAATGAAACACAATTCAAGTTACAATGCAGGCAACCAGTGATGAAACAGCCCCTTCTCCCCCTCAAACTACCTCCCTCCTCAAATCTTGACCAGTTTCAGCCTTCTGTTAAGTGCTCCATAACAGTCACTTAGGGCACAGCTACACAGCAAATAGACATCCGTGGGTCATCCATCCCTGCCAGCTCTGGCTCACACAGGACTCCTGCTGTGCTGTGGGCTTTTTCATTGCTGTCTAGACTTCATTGCTGTCTAGTCTGGATTCGGGCTGGACCCTGGTCTCTAGGAACCTGCGAGGTGGGAGGGTCCCAGAGCTCAGACTCCAGCCTGAGCCTGAAAGTCTACACAGCAATGAAATAGCCTCACAGCCTGAACTCTACGAGCCCGAATCAGCTGGCACAGGCCAGCCGTGGGTTTTTCTTTGCTGTTCAGACATGCCCTAGGTGCACTTAGCACTGCCAAAGACTGAATGGTGAAAGAAAAGAATCTTGATGAGTCATTCAGACCAATTGAGTGTTCCCCATTCAAAAAAGATTCATGAAAAACACATAAACACATAAACACAAAGGGATTTGCAATATGATTGCAATACAACGTGGCTGTCATGCTACATGCCACAAACCCCTACCCTACTCCAATGGAGGCACCCTGCAGTAATTCTCTGTAATGGGTGAATAGTCACAGGAACAAATGGCTAATGACTGTCAGCTACAAGGGAACAAAATGCTCACAGAGCTATTAGTACCAGTGATCCCTCATGTGCTTCTCCAGCAGCCACAAAGATTGTGAAAGTTTCCTTTGGAACAGGCAGAAGAGATTGTGCCAAATACGCGCACAAATGTCATCCCTGATTTCTCTTGCCCACTTGCAATCCACAGCAGTCTGCACGTGGCTGGTATCTGGCTGCCTGTAGACAGTTTGTGAACCAGGCATGCCCTCTGCCTACTCTGCATGGAAGTTCTCCTGTTCGCCCTCACACAACTCATGCAGCGTGAAGCAGGTGATGATTATGTGAATGGCATTGGTCTCATTGGCCTGCAGACGGGAGTGCAGGCAGCGCCAATGAGCTTTCAGCCTGCCAAACCTGCACTACACAACCATTCTGCAGCTACTGAGTTTGTAATTGAATTCCCTCCCTTTTTCCATGGGGTATGGTTTCCAGGATGGCGGGGTTTGGTTTCATAAACTAAGTTAGAAGCAGGTATGCAGGGTCCACAAAATAACTATTTTCACAGATACACCCTAGAGAACCATCTTGTTTCCGGGGAATAAAGTCCCTTCTTTCCCCCATCAACTACAATCCTGATCTCCTCTGCAACGGGCCATTGTGAACCTTTCCAGTGTTTCCCACATTGCCATTCATAAATCTGCCTCTGCGGTCCACTAAGTCTTTAGTAACCTCTTCACATACTCTCTCACCTCTTTTGGTGGGCAAAATATGGTGATGTGGGTGCCATCAATGGACCCTGCACAGTTCAGAAACCTCATCCTTTCAAGTCCAGCTATTATTTATAGAACTTTGATTTTGACAAACACCTGTGGGAAGATCACAGTGTTCATTGCCTCACAAACCTGCCCAACCACCGCCCCGACAGTGGGCTTCCCAACCCCAAAGTGGTTTGCAACTGACCGATCGCTGTCTGGTGTTGCTAGCTTCCAGACGGCAAGAGCCGCCCACTTCTGCGCCAGTATGGCTTTCCTAAATTGAGTGCTCTTGAGATGTGGTGTAAGCACATTACACAGCTCCACGCAGATCTGCTTCCTCATACAGAAGCTCTGAAGCCACTGCTTATCATCCCAGGTTTCAAAAACAATGGGATCCCAGGACACCGAGCTGGTTCTCCTGCACTAGAAGCACCGGGTCCACCCATGAGCATGTCATGGCAACGCTGACATTCACCATATCTGATCCATGGTCCCCACATGGATTGTCATTCACTCTCACGCTCAGCCATTTTTGGAATATCAGAAAGTTCTGCCAAGATTTCATCCAACATCTTGCTGATCACCTACACTGCCGCATAAACACATGTCCTGCAATAAGAAGCCGGAGCAGAACCAGATCATCATCTGATTGCTCCATGTCTACCACAAAGCTAGGAAGGAGGGAGAGCTGGTCAGGAACACCCATTGGAAAATGTGTGAAGGCAGACCACAGAGCCAACAAAGCACATCAAGTCATGTCCTAGAGAGTCACCTCTGATGCTCAGAACCCTGGGATACCCCCGCCCCCAAAATGGTAGTGTTATAATTGCCTAAAAACAGCAGCTGTGGGCACACAGCTATACATGTGTACACGGCATTATACCCATGTCCAGCCCAGCATATGTGGAGTGTTGGCACGGGTATGGGGAACATGCACTAGCATGTACATGGTCTAGTAACCGAGTATATGCACCAGTGTAAAGACACTTGTAGGCACCTAGGCCATGTTTTTAAAAGTATTTATGTGCCTAAATCTCACTGACTGGAATGCAAGTTACCTGCCTGACCACTTTTGAAAATCCGACCCTTATTGAAACGCAATGGAACCATGAAAACATTAGCCCAAGACTCATATATTCCTTGTGAGCAAGAGTTACGGTTAGACTCACAAAGGAACTCAGATGCCTAACTGACACTTTAGGTGCCTAATTCCTAGATTTAGGTGCCACTGCTATTCACAAAACCCCCACTCAGCTCCAGCCACATCCTCCAGATCGCAATACTCACTTGGCACCTAAGTTTTTGGTGTAAAATTTCCCTAGGTGCCTATTTTTTGGCCTCTGAGCATGCACACTTCTGCCTCACTCAAGGCATATGGATGCCTAAGGTCTCAGTGTAATCCATCAACCAGAGGAAGATAAGCATTTCTCTGCCCATCTCGCTTCTGGGGCCTAATCCAGTAGTCATGCTCAGGGGGCACCTAACTCCCCAAAAAAACAGCCAAGGACGAGGACATCCTTCAGAATTTTTAGCCTAATGGTTAGGGTACCCACTTGGGATGGGGAACACCCCTGTTCCAGTCCCCTCCTCCCATCTCACAAACAGATGGGAATTGAACAGAGGTTCCCCTTCTCTCACGTGAATGCCTACGGGATATTTCAGTATGGTGTCGCTTCAGTCCCTCCTGTTGAAGCTGTTTCACTTTGGTTAAATGCATGAATATTCTTTGGGGCAGAGAGTGTGTGAGACTGACTCTCCTGTGTGGTGGTTAGCGTAATCCCCTGGAAGGTGAGAGCCCTGGGTTCCTGTCCCCCTGCTCCAATAACTTTTTATTTGTTTATTCAAGTGGAACAGCTCCAACAGGAGAGACTGAGGGCGCTCCACATCAGGATATCCTGTAACCAGGGGTTATGACAGTCATTTGTGACGTGAGAAACCTTGATACAAATCCCTTCTCCTCATCAGACAGATGGGGAACCGAACTGCAGGGGATCTCCCACATCCCATGTGAGTGCCCTAGCCACTGAGCTAAAGGTTCTGAGACAGCTCCTCCTGCACGACCTCCTCCTCCATTGTTGGTTTTTTGTTTTTTGTTTTTTTGCGAGAAACCCCAGAGGCACCTAACTCTTTGAGGGGGTTTCCTGGTTGTGGAACCCAAGACGTGGTAGGCACCTCTCTTCAGCCTGGACTTTGTCGCCAAACTCCTGTTGAGGGGCAGGGCCTAGCACACACCCCTCAACTTGGCATCTCCAATTAGCTAGTTTAGGCAGTTCCCAACTCAGCATTCTGGCTTTTATGGATCTTATTATTTGGTGCCTATTTCCCTCCACTCATTGTACAGGGAGCCTTGGCCCCTAACCCAGGCTCTGTGAATCCCAACTTAGGCTTTTTCAGAAGGAGAAAAACTCATAATACTGGATGAACCCTTGGCTAACAATGAATTCCCCGGGGGGGGGGGAAGATCCTGCAATGAAGTATTTTTCATGTCCCAGGACTACACAATCATAAAAATAAGCTGACCAACTGTGAGCCAGCAACCTCTTGTTGCTAACTTTCAGAGGGCTTGGGCGGGTGGGGCAGAGGTATTTTCAGGGATTCTATGGGTCAGATATCTGCATATTAGTTCGCCAAAGGGTGGCATGTAAGTAGCCCTGTGGTCATCATAATTATTGTGAAATGCATGGATGGCTGATATTTAAAAACATATGCATCTATACTGGAAATGATGTTCTTAAGGTCTTGAAGTTAAGGAAGGTTACCAGGAGGTGACACACCTAGGACATGGGCCCTTCAGGCAGTTGGTAACAGATGCTTATCTTCCTGTCTAGTCATGTGTGCATTGTATATTGTCTGCCTCATCATTTTAGCTTACTTGCATACTGAGCCAAATACTGATTAAGAGATTGTGATATCTAGAAGAAAGCAAATATACAGGAATAATCAATCAGCAGGAGAGCCTCTTGTTTATGAATACAGAACAAAGGGCAGTTCGATATATCTAGGGGTGCAAACACATTCCATGCATCCTTCCCCGAGGAGACAAGCCAACATTGTGTTTTGTCTCATGAAACAGGAGGTCACAGCCAGCCTGGCTGTAAAGTGCCGGAGAGTTATACTTTATTAGACAGGGGAGTACGTTGTTACTCATAGACTCATAGACTATAAGGTCAGAAAGGACCATCGTGATCATCTAGTCTGAACTCCTGCACATTGCAGGCCACAGAACCTCATCCACCCACTCCTGTAAGAGACCCCTAACCTCAGGCTGAGTTACTGAAGTCCTCAAATCATGGACACTAGACGGGGAGGGCTCTGAGTTACTACAGAGAATTCTTTCCCAGGTATCTGCCTGGTGGGTCTTGCCCACATGCTAAGGGTCTAACTGATCACCATATTTGGGGTCAGGAAGGAATTTTCCTCTGGGTCAGATTGGCAGAGACCCTGGGGTTTTTTCAGAGTGGTACCCATGTTAGTCTGTATCAGCAAAAACAATGAGGAGTCCTTGTGGCACCTTAGAGACTAACAAATTTATTTGGGCATAAGCTTTTGTGGGCTAAAACCCAATTCATCAGCTGCATGGAGTGAAAAATACAGTAAGCAGTATATATATTACAGCACATGAAAAGATGGGAGTTGCCTTACCAAGTGGGGGGTCAGTGCTAACTAGTCCAATTTGATCAAGGTGGAAGTGGCCTATTCTCAACAGTTGACAATGAGGTGTGAGGTATCAACAGAGGGAAAATTATTTTTTGTAGTGACCCAGCCACTTTCTTCGCCTTCCTCAGCATGGGGCACGGGTCAATTGGAAGCTTAAACTAGTGTAAATGGTGAATTCTCTGTAGTAACTCAGAGCCCTCCCCATCTAGTGTCCTGTCTCTGGCCAGTCTTCATCCTTGTTTTCTTGAAGGCATCTTTCACTTCCTTGTTCCTGAGGCTGTTGTTAATTAAATCTAGTCTCTAGAAGGTGTGTTAAGTAATAGTCCTCATCCAGGGTCTGGTTGGGGAGCATGGCCTAGTGGTCATAGCTGCAACTGCTGACTGCCAAAGGGATTGTGGGGAGAGGAGCCTGAGTCCTCCCACTCCACCGTGCTCCAACCCTGGGCCCTGGCAACCTCTCCTTTGTCCCCCCTGCCCCGGGGTCAGTTTCATCCAAGGCTTTCCCCTGGTGGGGAAATCCAAACCAAAAGAAGAGAGGTTTACCAATGTCCAAGGTCCACAGAATACTTCCCTCTCTGGTTGTCTCTAGGGTGGGTCCTCCCTTCCCTCAGGGAGGGTCCCTTTGGGCAGTTGTGTGAGAGCCTTTAGGCTTCCCTCTGCTCTGCGCTGCTGGAGCTGTGGGCTGCAGGTCTGCTCACCTCCAGCTCTGCCACTCAAATGAGTTAATTCTCTGTTTTTGAACGCCTCCAGCAGATGGAGCATTTGCTGCATGTGGGACCTGGAGCGGGGCGCTGGCTCCGCCCAAAACAATCCCTTAACCCCTTCTTGCCCAGTGTTGGGTTTCTACATCACAGTTATGATTTTATTTTATATGTAACCATTGGTTTCCAATGCTTCTGCCTACTATCATTTGAATATCTGTGCTTTATTTAATAAACTTACATTTGATTTCACTATAAGCAACCCTGGATTGCCCTGGCAAACATCACACCAACAATGCAAATTTACTCTTAGACCTCAGATGTCTCATGAAAGTTTATCTACCCAACACACATTTCTATCATCAGCTTTTTGGAGAAAAAGGTCATATGGGAAATTTCAACCAGTTCTAATTAAAATAAGGAAGATTTTTTCATAAAATCCAGATATACTTGAATTACAGAATTACAGCTGCTCAAACAATGGGAAGGGGAGAGATGACATTTCAAAATTTTCCTTTCTTTTTCTTTATTTGAATAGAATTAATTATTTTTAAGGCCAGAAGGGGATTTCAAATAAATAAATTAATTAATATTTCCTCATTTGTTTTGTCAACATTCAAAATATTAATGAAAAATGTCCTGGACATACAATACTTCAGAACAGGTTGACCAGTTTGATAAAGGGAAATTCTTTTTAGAGTTCAGATGCCATTTGGTGTCTTCGGAGCTGTAAAGTCCCGTTAGAGTTTAGACAGTCCACAGATGACAAACCTGATGAAGGAAAATAATCTCTGTCTTAACTGAATATCTTCATTCCTGTTTTCCGCAAGGCATCTTTCACCTCCTTGTTCCTGAGGCTGTAGATAATGGGGTTCAAGATAGGAGTCACCACTGAGTAGAACAGAGAGAGTAACTTGTTCACATCTGGAGAAAAGCTGGACTTGGGGCGCACGTACATGATAAGGGCCATCCCGTAGAACAACGTCACCACAATGAGGTGTGAGGAGCAGGTGGAGAATGCTCTGCACCTGCCTTCGGCAGAGCTAATTTTAAGGATGGTGGAGATGACACAGGTGTAGGAGACCAAGATCAGCAACAATGGCAGAATGAGGATGACAGCAGCACCCACAATTATCTGGATCTCGTTCCAGTAGGTGTCCCCGCACACCAGCTTCAGCAGCGGCTGGATCTCACACAAGAAGTGGTTGATAACATTGGATCCACAAAAAGGAAGTGTGAAGATAAAGATTGTGTGCTCCAGGGCCACCAGCATGCCACAGATCCATGAGCCACCAGACAGCTGGATGCAAACCCTCTTATTCATGATAGCCGTGTAGCGCAGTGGGTTGCATATGGCACAGTAGCGGTCATAGGCCATAGCAGCTAGGAGGAAGCACTCTGTTCCACCAAAGAATAGAAAGAAATACATTTGTACAGCACAACCAGCAAAGGAGATGGTTTTGTCTTCTGAGAGGAGGTTGGCCAGCATCTTGGGCAGAGTGACCGAGGTGTAGCAGATCTCCAGGAAGGACAAGTTCCTGAGAAAGAAATACATGGGGGTGTGAAGGGCCGGATCAACACTTATGGCAATGATTATGAGGATGTTGCCCAGCACTGTGATGATGTATATGCATAGAAACACCACAAACAGAATGATATTCCCGTCTGTGTGGTTAGAGAAGCCAAGTATGACAAACTCAGTCACGGAGGTCTTATTTCTCATTTTTTCTTGATCAACATACTTCATCTTGAGAAATAAAAAGAAAAACTACATATTAGTTTGGTATAGTGAATTAAATCTGTTTATCTATTTATCTATTTATCTATTAATCTATGTTCTTTCACCTATCTCTCCATGGAACCATACCTCTGCCTGTCTGATATGAATCAGGACTGACACCTTTTTGGACCAATTCTCTTATCACAACACAGTAAATCCAGAGTAACTTCACTGAAGTCAATGGTTTCCATTCTTTCCTCAGTATCGCTGGCTTTATATTAGTGTATGTTAATAAACTCAGTGGAAATGCACCTGTTCTATACTAGCATCGGAAGAAAAAAATACTTGGATCAATGACCTTATAATGATATAAAACACAGGTGCAACCAGAATCAGGTTCAATAGAGCTACACTGGTGTAAGTAATTTCAAAATCTGCATTCAAGTTTCTTGGAACATGTATGTTAAAATAATATATCACCATTTATTTGATTCTCAAAAGGAATGTGGCACAGTCTGGGAAGCTGCGCCAATATACTTCAACTGAGCATATGGACGGGTTTATCATAATTTCACTGCATGGCAATTCCAACTCCCTATATGAAAAGCACATGTGGGGGTTATGCTATTCACTGTGCTACTCTATAGCACACACAAACACACACACACACACACACACACACACACACATAATCTAATGGCCTGTTTCTCCTCTCTTCTCCACGAAACCGATAACAGTCCATTGACTTCAGTGCCAGTAATCCTGATCTGATTACCCATTAACCTTCCCCTTTTCCCCATATCATAAAACTTTACTAATCCTCTTCATTTCACCAATTCTACTATTACTTCAGAAAGTAAGGGTGCTCACCCGGAGTCAAACCAATGGTCCATCTAGCCCAGTATCTTGTCTTCTGACAGAGGATGGTGTAAGATGATTCAAAGGGGATGAGAGCCATTAATGAGTGATCCATCCCCTCTCATCCAGTCCCGGCTTCTGATAGTTAGAAACTTAGGGACACCCAGAGCATGGGGTTGTGTCCTTGGCTATCTTCGATAATAGCTATTGATGGACGTATCCTCCATGAACTTATCTAATTCTTTTTTTTAACCCAGTTATACTTTTGGTCTTCACAACATCCCTGGCAATAAGTTCCACACGATCACTGTGTATATATGAAGAAATAATTCCTTATGCTTGTCTTAAATGTGCTGCCTATTCATTTCATTGAGTTACCCCTGGTTTGTGTGTTATGCAAATGAGTAAATAAGACTTCTCTTTTCATTTTCTCCACACCATTCATGATTTGATAGAAGTCTAACATTTCCCCCATTATTTGTCCCTTTTCTAAGCTTAATTATACTATGATAAATCAGGAGTAGCTTCATTGGAGCCAAATGAGTTGCAGTAACATTACATTATGGTAAGGAAGATGAGAACACATGTGTCTCTTCTTGTGTAAGCCATCTAGATCATGACTGTAAATATTATTGTCCTCTTGAATGTGTATATATATGGGAATCAGTTTTTATTGAGTGCAATTTTTAATTTCATTTTATTTTATTTATATTTGAGACCTGCTCCTCACTAAAATTGCACCCTGAGTCTTCACCAAAAGTCCAATAATGAATTATTACTGAATAAATATTTTGACAGTCTCCTAAGTCTCTTTGTCAAAGTACAGTTATTTAGGGCATCCCTGTGAAACTCATTGCAATTAATGCAATTACGCCAGTAAAAAACAGGAGGAAAGCTGTGGTAGCTAAACATCTACCCTATCAGATCATCTTCTGATGTACACAGTCATTTAATTGAAGTCCACATGGTTCCATCAGTGTAAACTCAATTAAGTGAGATCAGAGCTGAGGAATTAATTTCCTTTTTCATATTATTAACTATATTTGATCAAAAAACAGAATTTATGCCCCATGGTAAATACAAAGATTTTAAAATTTCATTTAATCACAAACCAGGATGAAAAGGCAAAATATCTGATTTTATTTTACAAAATTAAATATTCCAAAACTATTTTGTTGGAATCTTATGAATACATGATGAAATGTTTCATTTCAATCATCTAACAATATTTCATTTTTGTACGTTTGAATGATATCTTCCCATGTAATCATTTTGAATTGAATAAAATAGCCAAAACTTTCTGATAATGTCCTATCCAAATTTAGACAGAATCAATATGTTGCAATGTAAAAGGTTTTGATTTAATCAAATCAGCATTTTCTGGTGGAAAACTGTTCTGTTGGAATATTTTCCACCAGCTCTACTATTACCTGCAATACAGTCACTTGTGATTTTGCACTCAGTTGAATATCTGTGCTTGGAACTTTAAAACAGAGCACATTTCAGTTCAAGAAATAATAGGAATTTAAGGAGACTCATCTAGATTCAGCACATTTAGAAGAATCCAAAGGAAATATAGTCAAAACAAGAAATTTCTCACCTCCTCCGCAGGCCACATTCATCTCCTTTCTGTGATCAACAATGAATTCAGTATCAGAAGGAATGGGAAAATTTAACAGCTTCTTAGAAACCCTGGGGACCTGGTCTTTGATTCACCTCAAATACCCCATTATATGAAGCAATATCATAGCTATTCAGGCAGTGTCTTCCTCCCATTAAAATCAATACCAAATAGTTGACTTCAATAGGAGTACAATTTGGCACAGAATATTTGCATCTTTGGTTGTGTGTTAAAGTCCTAAATCCTGTGGGCACCTTTCAAAATTCCACCTCTCATAACCAAGCAAGGGCCTCATAGTTTGGTCCAAATGCAGGATGCCTCCAGCCAAATGCCGTTGAGTGCACACAATTCCCACCCAAGGGAAATGGCAGGATTGTTGCATCACATCACAATTACAGGACTGAGCCCATGCTACCTTTGACAAATGGCAACTTCACAAGGTCAAAGGGAAGATTCTTAAAAACAATTAATAGCACCTTCATCTACAAAAGCCCCATTATTTTCAATGTGAATAAGATTGGCAGAACCTGCTCCAAATTAATCAAGGGTAAACTTTTCTAATCAATCTAATCTAAATAATTTTCTAAACATCTAAGTGATTTACAAGCTTAAGTACCATTTTTGAAAGTGACTTAGGCAGCCAGGCCCATGTTTATCAAGGTATGTACGTTCCTAATTCCCATTGACTTGACTCAGAATTAGGCACCTGAATGACCTGAATCCTTTGAAAATCTGGCCTTTAATGCACGTAAATGGAAACATTACCCCACGACATATCCTCATTGTGAAGAAGAGTTAGGGTTAGATTCACAAAGAGAGTTTGGTGCCTAAATGCCACTTTAGGTGCCTAAATCCCAGATTTAGCTACCACTGGTGTTCGCAAAGCCCTGTAGGCAGCTCAGTTTCTTGATGTCAATGTACCCTAGATACCTTCTTGTAAGGCTCTGGGCGTGAGCACTGTGGCCTCTCTCTAGGCATCTGGATTCATAGATTCCAAGGACAGAAGGGACCGTTGTGATCACCTCATCTGACCTCCTCCATCACACAGTCCACAGAACTTCTCCAAAATAATTCTTAGAACAGATCTTTTTGAAAAACATCCAATCTTGATTTAAACATTGTTAGTGAGGGAGAATCCACCATGACCCTTGGTTAATTGTTCCAATGGGTAGTGTATACCCTACTTCGGGTCTGAATTTGTCTAGCTTTAATTTTCAGCCATTCCATCATTTTATATCTTTTTCTTCTAAATTGAAGAGCCCATTATTAAAATATTTGTTGTCTATGTAGATACTTATACACTGTAATCAAGTCACCTCTTAATTTTCTCTTTCTAAAGCAAAATAGATTAAGCTCCTTTAGTCCATCCCTATAAGGGGGTTTTCTAATCCTTTAATCATTTTCATGGCTCTTCTCTGAAACCTCTCAAATTTATCAGTAACCTTCTTGATTGTGGACAGAAGAAGTAGACAGCATTTCAGCAGTGGTTACACCAGTAGCAAATACGGTGGTGAAATAACCCCTCTACTTCTACTCGAGATTCCCCTGTTTATGCATCACAGGATGGAATTAGCTGTTTGGGCCAAACACTATGCACCATGCACTGAGAGCTCATGTTCCCCTAATTTTCTACTACAACCCTCAAATGTTTTCCAGAGTCACTGTTTCCCAGGATAGAGTCCCCCATGCTGTAAGTATGGCCTGCATTCGTTCTTCCTAGATGCATACATTTACATGTAGCCAGATTAAAAAGCCAATTGTATGCTTGTTCACAGTTGTCAGAGTCTACCCTCACTTGAAACTGGGGGGTTCCAAAGTGAGGACCCGCATGTACTCCTCACCCTAAAATCCTAGGGTGGGTCTCCCTTTTTGCTGCCACCACCCGGTCAATTACGTGGGCCGGGACACCCCGGTTTCCCCCCCCTGCCTCTTTCCAAAGGCGTTCCCTGGGGAAACACAGATCCACTCACAGGAGGGAAACCTCCCCCCTCCCTCTCTCCTAGTCACTGGAAAGAGATACCTGATTCAAACTGCTTGNCAGAAACATGAACTGGCTGTTCTGGAGTTGAAGAGACAAAATCCTTCACCTGCTGGCTCCACTTCCCCAAAAATCCACAAATGGGAGCGACTGTGCCCACAGTATGATGAGTCCAGCGATATTGCCGAGTATTTCATCACCTTTGAGAGACTGTGCACCCTCCATGCCATCCCTGAAGATCAGAAACTGACCACATTAATAGCAAAATTGACTGGCAGAGCTCTGGACATATTCAATAAGATGCCTATTGATGATGCTTCAGACTATGGTAAATTTAAGGAACTGGTTTTGAAACAGTTTCAGGTTACACCTGAAACCTATAGGGTTAAATTCAGGAGTCTTAAGAGGGGATCTGGATTAAGTAATCTGGCTTATGCCAATGAAATGAGAGATTTGGTAGATAAGTGGGTGCGGGGGAAAGGTGTTACAAGCTTCGAAGGGATGTGTGATCTGGTTACTCAGGAACAATTCCTGAATATGTGCAGTGATGATGTGAAACAGTATGTGTGGGACAAAAAGGTAAATGCACTGGGTGAATTAGCTGGGTATGCAGACTCTTATGAGCAAGCACAAGCTGCAATCAAACACACACCCACAGAGGGAAAAAATTCCCTCCTAGGAATTTTAAACTCTCTTCCCTGATTGGTCCTCAGGTCAGGTGCCCACCAGGTACTATGTTTTAACCCTTTACTAACTATTCATGACAGTTAACCAAGCGATTCAGATCTCTCAGAATCAGTGACCTGTCCTCTTCATTATTTTCTACAGCCCTAACTTTTGTGTCACCTACAAATATAATCCAGGTAATAGATGAAAATCTTGACTGGTGAAAAGCTAAGTACTGATACCTATAGGACCCCGCTAGACACACTCCCACTCAATGATGATTCCCTGTTTACAGTTACATTTTGAGATCTAACAATTAGCTAGTTTTTAATGCATTTAATGTGAGCTGTCTTAATTTTATGTTGTTCTATTTTTTTAATAAAAATGTTGTTTAGTACTGAGACAATGTTGTATATACGGCTCAGTGAAACCCACAAACCAGCGAAGATAGAATCTTGGTGGTTCCTCCACTGGGCTAGGTCCTGTATCCACTCAATGACATACCTTGGGAATCTCCAGGAATAAACCTGAGCTAATCTATGCAATGGGTCTTACTCAAGGCACTGATTATAGACACCCGATCTACACTTAGATTAGAGTAAACACACCTTTATTTAACAATTTAAGAAAATGTGATAGAACAGGCTGAAATTAATTAAAAATGTCACAACCAATTTAAATCAGCAGGAGGCACACAAATAAATCAATTAATAAATACAGTGTACAGTAGTGAATGAAACTTAACCAGATTACATTTGCACTAGCACCAGTTACCCCACCCCGGAATGTGCCCTCCTCTCAATGTCAGAGTTCTAGACACTTGCATAGGCCTGCTAGAAGATGTTGAAGCTGGGGACAACATTTTGCTGGTCCAATAAAGCCATCCAGCCCAGTTGACAAGGGGCAGAGAGCTGCTAACTTGGGGTCATTAAATGCTTCGTAAGCCCTCTGAAGGTGGGAATTTTTACAACCAGAGATCAATAACCCTGGATCCTGGATGGATGATAAGACCCCTTCATGTCTTCTCAGACTGAGGCAACCCTTTACAGTCTCTTTGCTGTCTCCATTCCCTTGCAAGCACTTTCCCAAACAACAAAGGTGGTGGTTACTCAAATTTAGGGTTGCCAAATTTCTGATTACAGAAAACTGAACACTCTTGCCCCAACCCCAGCCCCACCCTTCTCTGAGGTCCCACCCCACTCACTCCATCCCCCATCCTTCCATTGCTCACTCTCCCCCACCTTCCCTGACTCGCTCAATTTCACCGGGCTGGGGCACAGGGTTGGGTTGTGGAAGGCGATGAGGGCTCTGGCTGGGAGTGCAGGCTCTGGGGTGGGGCTGAGGATGAGGGGATTGGGGTGCAGGATGGGGCTATGGGCTGGAGCCAATTGATTCAGAGTGTGGGAGGGAGTGAGGGCTCCGGCTGGGGGTACAGGCTCTGGGGTGGGGCCAGAAATGAGGGGTTCAGAGTGTGAGAGGGAGCTCTGGGCTGTGCCAGGGGGTTGGAGTGCAGGATGGGATTAGGGCTCCAGCTGGGGGTGCAAGCTCTGGAGTGTGGCTGGTGATGAGGGGTTTGAGGTGCAAGAGGTGGCTCAGGGCTGGGGCTGAGGGGTTGGGGTGCAGTAGGAGGTGTGGGCTTCAGGTGGCGCTTAACACAAGTGTCTCCCGGAAGCAGTAGCATGTCCCCCTTCCATCTCCTAGGAGGATACGCAGCCAGGCGGCTCAACATGATGCACCATCTGCAGGCACCACCCCCACAGCTCCCATTGGTTGTGGTTCTTGGACAAAAGCAGCTGGGGAGCCGGAGCTCGGAGCAGGGGCAGCACACAGAGTTCCCTGGCTGCCCCATAGCCTAGGAGCTGGATGGGGGACATGCCGCTGCTTCCAGGAACCACGTGGAGCCAGGGCACGCAGGGAGCTTGCCTTGTCCTGCTGCGCTGCCGCCTGGACTTTTAGTGGCCTGGTCAGCACTGGTTACTGGAGCCGCCAGTGTCCCTTTTCTACCAGGAGTTCTGGTCATAAACCAGATGTTTACAACCCTACTCACACTGTCTTCACTGCAGGCCCATTTCAGTCACTTCTGGGTACAGCAACATTCTCTGCACTGGCTCCAGTGAAGCCCAACAGCATCTGCCCTGGCTCCTGGCTAGGTCAAAGTCCCAGCGGACTCTCAATAGCAGCTTCTGTCTTTATAGCAGCAGCTTAGCAGCAGTCCTGTCTTGCAAAGAGCTTCACAAAGAAATCTACACACACACACACCCCAGCAGGATCTCTGCTCCCCACCAAGATGGAGCCCACCGCATGCTCTCCCTGCATCCCTTTGAAGCAGAAGTTTCTCTCTTTTTCCCAAGGCATCTTGGGAGTTGTAGTCTCCAAGGCTGGCATGCAGCACTCAGGATTTTCCCAACTGTAACAATCCCAAATCAGTTCAGAGACCCCTCTAGTAGAGGGTACTGTTAGCCAAACAGGGCTCGTTTCCCCCCGGAGCTTACCTAATTACACCAAGGAGGCATGGAGAGGCAAGAAGACGGGTACCAATACCTTTATTAAGCGGTCAGCTGAGCGGGTGCTCTCATCAGCTAATGCCAGAAGAGAGACACACCTTACATGGCCGGATCGGCCCTTTTTATAACCAGTAACAAACAACTTATCCTTCACCCTTCTACGTCATTAGGCTGACCTATGGATAATAGGGTACATAGAATACATATTTCATAATAGGGGAGGGGGACACAAGAAACATCTGTTGCGGATACATTTGTCATTGTGAAGGGAAAACAAACTACACCCGTTGACCCTTTGCACTAAAGACCTTGGAGATATGTGGGAACATAACAGCGTTATAGTTATGAGCCAAATGAGCCATTCAAGCTGATAGTTGACATGAGTAAAAGATCTCTTCAGCGTTTTTCCAACAGTTCTCCCCCCTTAAAAGCATTTTAAGAGCCTTACAGTCCCCGCTCTGCAGCTTCTGCTCCGACTGGCGGGTATAACACCATCATTTGTTGAAATGTAGCCTGGGCCGCCAGCCTTCAAATCATTGAAACTAAGCAAGGGGCGAAGCAAGCTAGGGTTAATAGGGTGATAACAAAAAATACAAAGAGGAGAAACCCTTTTCGTATCCATCCAAACTGTGGCAACCAGGAAGTAAACCAATCGGTGTCCCATCCACCCCAAGTTTGAACTGGGACATGGGCTATTTTCCTCATTTCCGTGGTTAATCGTTTTACTGCCTGCCCATTATCATCTATTTGTAAGCAGCAGTTAGACTCCTTTAATTTTGCACAGAGTCCTCCTTCCTCTGCTAACAGATAATCAAGGGCGATATGGTGTTGCAGGATTGCATGCCTCATTTGGGTTGCTTGGTCGGCCAAAAGATCTAGTGCTGCGGCCGTTTGATTGGTTAGTATTTCCAGGATAGCCTGCAGCCTAATAATTCGGTTTACATTGTATATTGGTTCTCTGGCCCCTGCCACAAGTTCACTAGGGTTCCAGGTGGCTGGTCCATAATGTTTGATGATTCTTTCAGGGGGCCAGTCCTGATCTCTCCAAGTTTGGGAGCTCCCGGCCGTTAAAGTGGAGTCCACAAACCGTTTTTCCCGAATTAGATCGTCATATACTTTGACCCCCAAAAGTCTTTCCTTGGAGTTGGGGCAATAGGAAAAATAGGGGCCTAATATACCACACATAGCATATTCCGGACCAATTTGGAGGCAACCTATGATAAGCGTAGGATCCACAGATCCAGTAATGGCCTTTCAGGGCCCAGGGCCCATTAGCAAAGGGGCCATCCCAGGTCTCAGAGTCTACTACTGGCTCAAAATATAAAGAATGACCTCTTACAGGCCCTCCCACAATGGTTGACTCATTGTAAGAATTACAGTAGTTACACTTCCACGCCCCAGCTCCCGACTTCCAGACACAGTTGCAGCCTAGCTCCGGTTTATCAGTGGCAGACCAAAAATGTCTAAAACCCTCGACCCGGGTTCCATTATGGTGCTGAAACGCCCACTGATACCGTCGTACCACGTGGTCCTTACTGGTGGTATTATCTCGCTGGCAACTTAAAAAGAGGGCATTAAAGAACCCATCCAGTCCCACTGCCTTGCAACCTTCACCCCTATGATTCCAGTAGGAGCATCTGACCCAGCTGTTGTTAGTCAGTCTTACGTGGGTTTGGTTCCACCGTTCTTGATATTTGGCACAGTCATACGTGTGACAGCTGGGATAATCATAGCAATCAAAGCCTGGAGAGAGAGTCCATAGGCATTTACTCTCTCCCACGTGCACTCCTTCCCTTTTTGTTCAATTAAGGCAGACTATACCCATCCCAGTAGAATAGAGCCGCCAAGGGTCACTATCCGCAGTCCACCTCCCTGTTCCATTACGCACTATACTTAAATTACTGACCCACCATTTGGGCTGGACAGGTTGGGCCACCCAAGGCCATTCATTTAATTCTCTTGGACCGCCACACACCCAACAATTGGTAAGGTTAAAGGAATTTGCTATTAACTCCCCGAGTTGCAAAAACCCGTTTTCCCAGCCATATGAGTATTTGAGTACATGTAACAGAAACACAAAGAATAGTTTCATTGTTTCCTTCTTTTGAATAGTCCCTTTAGTTCCTCTAGTCCTTGATATTCCCAAGTGGAGTCTTCACCTGTGCCACCCCGGGCTTCCGGAGCCGGGGCGAGCAGAGGGCTGATGTCCTCTTCTGCCGATTCAGTTTCCAGGTTAGGGTTCAGGAACTGCTTTACCCGTGTGTGGTGTGTCCATTTGTCGCTTCCAAGAATTTTAACCACGGCCTGGCTGATGAGCGAAACAGTATGTGGGCCGTCCCACCGTGCTGTGAGGGGATCATGCTTCCACTTCTTGACCAGGACTTGGTCTTCGATCTGGAATGAATGCACGGGTTGATCCAAGGGAAGAGTCTGGAAAGGCGCCACGTATCGATGTAGCTTTGAGTAGTAACCAATAGGTTGCCATGTTGGTCCTGATCTTTGGCACAGGACTCCAGATGCCACCCCTCCCCTCTCATGAATGTATAGGGTGAATGGCTTCCGGGAATCTGGAAGGGCTAAAACGGGAGGCTGAACCAAGGCCTTTTGAGCTCTTGAAATGCTTTTTCCTTTTCCTTGGTCCATGTCCAATGGAGCAGACCTTCCTTTTCCTGAAACAGTCGTGGTTTAGCATCATACAGGGGAGAGGTTACCAGCACATCACCCTGTCATGGGTTTTGCTTCTTCTAGAAAAATCCAAAGGCACAGTAGGTCTGTCAGTGGACAAGGGAGAGGTTACTAGCACTTCACCTTGTCCTTTTTTCCTGCTGTCCAGAAGGCAAAGCAGAGCTAGAAGGAGAAATAGGCTAATCATCAGTAGAAGAATCCTCCCGAGGTGGAGGGGTCTTTTTTCAGTGAGAAGCATGGGTCCAAGTAGGCAGTTCTTGGCACTTCACAGCGGTGTTGGTGGTTAACAGGACTTGGAAAGGGCCTTTCCAGCATGGAGCCAAAGCAGTCTTTCGTTGGTGGATCTTTTCATAGATCCAGTCTCCTGGTTCCAAGGAGTGGCAGGACTGCTAGGGTCTTTGGGTAGCACTTCTTTTATCTGTGAGAAAAGAAACCTAACACATTTCATTAATGCCTGGCAGTGTTTTGCAGATTTTACAGCTGCTTGGGCACATTCAAGCCCCCCCTTTTCTTGGTTGTCAGCCAAGTCTTAGCTGTGAACAGTGTCCTTGGATGGGGCCAGCGTCTTATCTTTGGACTGAGGTTGCTAGCTATAGTTTTTCAGTTAACTCATTCTGTTCTTTTTCCTTCTCCTCTTCTTGGCTTCTTTTAACCTACAAAGGAAACTTCCACTCTTCACTCATACACCTTTTCCCAACAATGAACACATACACATTGCCATTATACAGTACTTTAGTCTTATTATTCAATGTATGCCACATATACCCTTCCAGTAAAATAACTTTATTACAGAGCTTTGGAGCAACAAGTCAGGACAAGCACACCCACTTTTGAGGAGTCCACTCAGTACAACCTCTTCTATCCAATAGCTTTCCTCCCTCCCCAGCCCTCTGGCTAGAAATCTGAGGTAGCCAGAAGGATCCCATGTGCAATATGGGGAGTGGGTTAACCTTTCATGTCCTTGCTTCCAAAGACTGTTGGTATGCACATTTTAACAACAATTTTTTCAATTAAAAACAAATCTGGCCAATGAAGTTTCTTTTTCTTACTTAAGCAAATGGGTTAGACTTTAGTATATCACATTTTCCTGATTTATCCAAACACTTTGTATTCTAAGTTGAATAAAACAAGTATCTGCTTTTTGATTTAACCCTTCTATTTAGTTTTGAACTAGACTGTCTTATGAAAATATTAAACACAACAATTCTGGCCACGAGACAAACATCACAAGACAGGACATAAAACACAAAACATAATTCCTATTGTGCCAGTAAATGCATGGTATGTTGAATGCTGTTCAGCTGGCATTAGTTTTCTCTGATTATCTGAAAGACAAAAGAACAGAGGTCTACCCCCTCTGGGCAGTCAGTCTTAAAATATTTCCTTTATATACAAATACTCTTGTTGATTTCAGGCAAGACAGAGGAATTACCCCATATTTTCTTGTATTTGTTTCATAGGCAGCCCAGGTTTCAGTGGCTTTTACCTTATCAGTTAGATAATTTGCATTAACACAGATGCTTTCTGGCTTGCTTCTGGATCCAAAGCTATCCACAGCTTAAAGACTCTTACTTAAAAGGGACACAATTAACTTTTAACTCCTGTTTTCAAACACACAGCGATCTGAAAAAGACAACACAACCTATTGTGGCTCCCTTTGGAGTTCCAATATGATTTTAATTAAATAGCATGGTAGGTTTGCATTTCTTTACCCCTGCTACAATATATACTGCACATGTTCTGGGGAAAATGCATATTTCCTCCATAATTCAATTTCCACAACACTAGCCACATCAACTTCTATACAAGGTGTAACTGTTTCTTTTGTGCTTACAAAATCTCCATGCACCCCTAGTAAAGTGACAGCTCGACCACACAGAGCCAGGGGCACTGTCCTTCTCTCTCTTCTCCAGATCTTTTATCTGCTATTTTGTCTACCCTGCTGCAGCCACAACCTTTGGTCTTTATTTAAAACATTTTAAATCTTGTAAAGCATTAAGTCACCTTAAGAATTAACTGCTAAATACCATATTAAACAACACTAGTTTCCTGTGTCTGGCAAAAGTATTCTCGGTTTTTCAACTTTAAAACAATACCAATTCATCTCAAACTTATAAAACACAGATTGTACACAGCAGGAGTGTTCTTCAGCAAATTTGACTAACTTATTCATAGTCGAATAATTCCACTTAAATAACCTCTTGCCTGGATTACTTACCGACATTCCTACCAAGTTTTACTGCTTGATTCCCTCTAGCAACTACAGAGTTAACTTCTTTCCCTATTGCCTTAAATCACTTGCTTGTCTCCCAAAACAACACCCAATCAACTCAGATTTTATCATTCCAATTATTGTCCTGGGGATTTAAAATCCCCATGCTTATAATTACTTACTCCTTTCCTTCCACTATGCTCTCAAAGTTTCCAACCTGTTTTCCAATCTCTCTGTTGCCCGCCGCTTGGGCCCGATCCTGCATTTCTCGCTGAACCGTCCCTTCCATGCGCACCGGCTTGTTCCACTATCAATTTAGCTAGGAGGGTGGGCTTCTCAACTAGCCCCCACCCTTCCTGGTCTCTTCCCTTAAACATTCTTACTCACAAGGCTACCCGAGTCCTCCCTTGTGAGGCTTACCACCTGGACAAAAACGCATGGTCCATTGGCGTTTAACTATTCAATTTTCTCTTGTGACAAACTGCCACACTGCTGTTACAGCGTATGCTGAGCACAATGGTTAAATATTGACAAGTCCCTGAAGGACCGGTACTTGCTTAGCCAGTGCTTCCTTTTCTGTCTGGAAGTCCTGTCTCAAGGCTTGCAACTTGCCCTGGGCGTAGGTTTGAGTTGCTGCCTGGTTCATGATCCATGCTCTTAATTGCTCAATTCTAGTTATCAAGTACACATCTTTTTTCTCCAACTTCTCTATTGCCCATCCTGAGTTACAATTTTATGTACAGCCTGCACAGTTTCTAATTTAAGTGTTCCCCCACTTGGCCAGGCTACCCCAAATGTTGTCCATTCTATAGTACAGAATTTCACTAGGTCATCTTTACATAACACAATTCCGTAATCAGCCTGGCGTCGAAACGCCTTCCAATTCATCAACATACATCCTAAGGGTGTCCCGGCATACATACTTTGTCCGGACCCCATTACACACGTGTTTAATTTAACCTGGTCACGGGTTCGACCGACCCCCCTTGCGATCAAGATGTCCTGGTCACGGGGTTTCCCCTCGCAGGAATCTTGGGGCGGCTAGAGTCGGTTTAAGTCCTAGACCTGGTTATTACAATGTTGGTTTCCAGCATATCATTAAAACAAAAATACCCCTATCGAGAATAGGAGCAGGCCCTGTGGCTGCTCCACATTGCTCATTCACTTAATAATAACAAGACATTCATAGTACTGTAACAATATCTAACCTTAATATACCTTTCTGTGCACAGACCGCCTAAGGGGTTTCCACCGTCCAACCCACACCTCGGGGGCGTTATTCCTCAAAACCCAGGAGGTAAACGCACTTACCGCCCGGAGTGGCTGCGTCCAGCGGCTGGACTTCCCCTCCTTCCGGTACCGTCTTGTCTCTGTATCGTGTGGAGTTCTCTATAGAGGGAGCGCAGCCGTCCCGGCCGATTGCGGCGACCCAGAGCCCGAGCAAACCGCTCGAGGTGGCCACTCTCTAGAGTCGTCCTCGGCCGCCGGTCAGCGCCCCCTACAGGGAGAGCAGTCCCGGCGGAGTCGCCAAATTTGTTAGCCAAACAGGGCTCGTTTCCCCCCGGAGCTTACCTAATTACACCAAGGAGGCACGGAGAGGCAAGAAGACGTGTACCAACACCTTTATTAACCGGTCAGCTGAGCGGGTGCTCTCATCAGCTAATGCCAGAAGAGAGACACACCTTACATGGCCGAACCGGCCCTTTTTATAACCAGTAACAAACAACTTATCCTTCACCCTTTTACGTCATTAGGCTGACCTATGGATAATAGGGTACATAGAATACATATTTCATAATAGGGGAGGGGGTACACAAGAAACATCTGTTGCGGATACATGTATCATTGTGAAGGGAACAACAAGATATAACCTTTGACCCCTCGCACTAAAGACCTTGGAGATATGTGGGAACATAACAGCGTTATAGTTATGAGCCAAATGAGCCATTCAAGCTGATAGTTGACATGAGTAAAAGATCTCTTCAGCGTTTTTCCAACAGTACCTACGGTTAGGACACCCACCTGGGGTATGGGACAGCCCCTGTTCAAGTTCCCCTCCTCCTGAAAAGGACAACGAATTTGAACAGATATTTCCTGCCTCTTGTCTTTTTTGATAAATACTTGCATATTAATTAGGCCAAAGAGCATGTGAGAATCACTCTCTCGTTTGGTGGTTGGGTTTCTCCCCTGGAAGGTGGCAGCCCCAGGAGCCAGGTGCACTGCTCTGACGACTCTTTAATTATTTATGTAAATTGGAACTCTATTCAACAGGTGAGGCTGAGGGAACCCCACAGCAGAATATCCCAGAGCTCAGTGGTTAAGGCACTCATCTGGGAGGTGAAAACCTCCTCTACAAATCCCTTCTCCTCATCAGATAGATGGGGAACTGAACGGGGGGTCTCCCACCAACCAGGTGTGTACCGAAGCCTCTAAGCTAAAAGTTATAGGGAAGCTGCTATTGCACCCAACTCCTCCTCCATTGTTTCTTGCAAGAAACCCCTCAGGAACCTACCTCCAGCAGACAGTTCGTGTCTGTACATCACAAGCAGAGATAGGCACTTCACTTCAGTCTGGACCTAGACACTGGACTCCTGTTGAAGGGCAGGGCTTAGCACACACGCCTCAACTCAGCATCTCCCATTAGCTAGTTTAGTAGCTCCCCACACTGAATCCTGGCTTTTGTGGAGCCCATTGTTTGGTGCCTATCTCCCTCCTCTCATTCTACAGGGAACCTAGGCCCCAAACCCAGGCTTTGTGAATCACAGTGTCTTTCAAAATGCCTAAAATTTAGGCATGGTGAGAAGGAGACATATTAATCACACTGGATGTACCCCTGATGAACAATGAATTCCTGGTCAAAAATAGAAGCTGTGATTAATGGTTTTACGTGTCCCAGGACCAAAGAATGATATATATGAGTTCACCAGCAATGCAGATTTCCTCTTAGACCTCAGATATCCCATGTGCAATCTAATTATAAATGATATTATGGTCTGAATTAGAACTGATTGACAAATGGGAGAGAATAATAGTTGACATTCTTTTTGAGATATCTGAAATTCCTTTCAAATCATATTTTGAAATTAATTGCAAAGTGCTAAAAAATTTATATACTTCTTCTGAAGGTGAAAAAATAATAGCAAAACATTTTCAAGCTCCTCCACCCAATACATGCCTTTTTCTTTGACTTTAGTGAAGAGAAATCGTTGAGGAATTTAGAAATTTCAACCAACTCTAATTTAAATATGAGAGATTTTTCTACAAAATATAGGTATACTGGAATTAGTACAGGTCAAAAAATGCAAAGAGGGTGCAGTGTAATTTTCTTTTCTTTTCTAAATAGTCACAGATTTTTAGGACAGAAGGGGATTGAAAAAAAACCCATTTCTTTTGCTGAAATTCATAATTTTAATTACAAAAATTAATGAAAATACAAACTTCAAAAAAAGTGCTCCAGCACTACATTTGATTAGATAAATTTATGTATAATGCTGAGATGTTTCATGGTCTCTTCCAGGCTGTAGAGTCTCTTGAGAGGTGAGATATTCCCTAGGGGATAACCCAGCTGAAGGGAAATTGTCTATTTTCCTGGATGAAATATCTTCATCCCTGTTTTCCTCAAAGCACCTTTCATCTCCTTGTTCCTGAGGCTGTAGATAATGGGGTTCAAGATCGGAGTCACCACTGAGTAGAACAGAGAGAGTAACTTGTTCACATCTGGAGAGAAGCTGGACTTGGGGCGCACATACATGATAAGGGCCGTCCCGTAGAACAATGTTACCACGATGAGGTGTGAGGAGCAGGTGGAGAATGCTCTGCGCCTGCCTTCAGTGGACCTAATTTTAAGGATGGTGGAGATGATACAGATGTAGGACACCAGGATCAGCATGAAAGGCAGCATGAGGACGAAGGCAGCACCCAAAATTATCAGGATCTCGATCCAAGAGGTATCCCCGCACACCAGCTTCAGCACCGG
Organism: Platysternon megacephalum; assembly: GCA_003942145.1. Classification (NCBI taxonomy): domain Eukaryota; kingdom Metazoa; phylum Chordata; order Testudines; family Platysternidae; genus Platysternon; species Platysternon megacephalum. The sequence continues at coordinate 1,722,654 of QXTE01000251.1, forward strand.
CTGGATCTCACAAAATAAGTGATTGATTACATTGGATCCACAAAAAGGAAGTGTGAAGACAAAAGTTGTGTGCCCCATGGCTGCCAAGGTGCCACAGATATATGAGCCACCTGTCAGCTGGATGCAAACCCTCTTATTCATGATTGTCATGTATTGCAGTGGGTTGCATATGGCACTGTAGCGGTCATAGGCCATACAAGCAAGCAGGAAGCATTCGGTAACACCGAAGAGTAGAAAGAAATACATCTGTACAGCACAACTGGCAAAGGACATGGTTTTACTCTCTGAGACCAAGTTGGCTAGTATCTTGGGTAGAGTCACTGATGTATAACAGATCTCCAAGAAAGACAAGGTCCTGAGGAAGAAATACATAGGGGTGTGAAGAGCAGGATCCACACTTATGATGATAATGATGAGGATGTTGCCCAGCACTGTGATGATGTAAATACATAGAAATACCATGAATAAAACAGGATTCATATCTGGGTAATTAGAGAAGCCCAGTATGACAAACTCAATCACAGATGTGTTTTTTCTCATTTTCTTCTTCAGTATAATTCAACTTGAGAATTAAAAAGAAAAACTACATATTAGTTTGATACTTTAAATCAAGTCAAACTGACATCTATCTATCTATCTATCTATCTATCTATCTATCTATCTATCTATCTATCTATCTATCTATCTATCTATCTATCTATCTATCTATCTATCTATCTATCTATCATGACTTGTCCACTATCTCTCCACACATACATCCCTCTGTCTGTCTGATATGAATCAGGACCGACACTATTTTGTTCCAATTCTCCTGTCACAACACTGTCAATCCAGAGTAACTTCAATAAGGTTGATGGTTCGCATTCTCCTCTCAGTCACAACAGGTTTATATTGGTGTATGCTCCTAACCTCAGTGTACATATACCTTTTTTACTAGCATCAAAGGGAAAAAAACCTTTGACTGATGAAATAGTACTTGTGTAAACCATGAGTGCGATCAGAAACAGCTTCAATGGATTTACACTGGTGGAACTAAATGTCAAAATCTGCCTCCAAGTCTTTTGGGGCATGTATGTTAAAATAATATATGACCCCTTAGCAGATTTTCGACTGGTGTGTGGCACAATCAAGGAAGCTAGGCCAATATATATCAGCTGAGAACATAGACTTGTTTATCATAATTTCACTGCATGACAATTCCAACAGAATACATGGGAACAGGGCCGGCGCAACCCATTAGGCGACCTAGGCGGTCGCTTAGGGCGCAGCTATTTTGGGGGCGCCGGCACTGCGGCCACCTGTTCAAATTTGGGGGCGGGACCTTCTGCCACCACTGTTGGGGGCGGCATTTCGGGGGCAGGACCTTCCGCCGCCTAGGGCGCCGGAAGAGCTGGCGCCGCTACTGCATGGGAATACATGTGGGAGTTATGTTATGCATTGTGCTACAGAGATGGCTTGTTTCTCCTCTCCTTTCCATGAGATTGGCAACAGTCCATTGGTTTCAGTGCCCTTAATCCTGATTTCATTCACTTTGTCCCCTCTTCATTCATGTCTGCACCTCTGTTTGTGCCTCTCTTTATCTACCCATTAATCTTTCCCTGTTTCCCACATTCTAAACCTTTTGTAATCCCTTTCTTTTCCACAAATTGTCCTCTTACTGACACTATGATAAATTAGGAGTAGCTTCACTGGACCCAAGTGGGTTGCATGAATATTACATGGTAAGGAAGATTAGGGTCCATGTTTCTCTGTATGGGTACATCAATACTGCACAGTACTTATGGAGGCATACATGGTATGGCCCTCTAACATGGCAGTGTAGATGGTGAGGCATGGCTTAGGTGAGTAAAGACATGCAAGATCCTTAGGGTATGTACCCTACATGGCTCTCTACATACCTTAGCAGTCCCTCCCCCATCTACACTTCTACTTTAGCAGTGTAGTGTCCTGCAAACACCCCCCTGCTGGGGCCTTTCCCCACCACAGGAAATGGGTGTGAAAATGGGGAAAAATTCCTGCATCTCCCCACAGTCTCCCACTGCTGGAGCCTTTCACTGCCACACATAACTACTAGGGCTGTCAAGCAATTAAAAAAATTAATCACGATTAAAAAAATGTATCACGATTAATCGCACTGTTAAACAACAATAGAATACCATTTATTTAAATAGTTTTGGATGTTTTCTATATTTTCAAATATACAGATTTCAATTACAACACCGAATACAAAGCATACAGTGCTCACTTTATATTTATTTTTATTACAAATATTTGCACTGTAAAAAACAAAAGAAATAGTATATTTCAATTCACCTAATACAAGTACTGTAGTGCAATCTCTTTATAATGAAAGTTGAACTTACAAATGTAGAATTATGTACAAAAAATAACTGCATTCTAAAATAAAACAATGTAAAACTTTAGAACCTACAAGTCCACTCAGTCCTATTTCAGCCAATCACTCAGACAAACAAGTTTGGTTACAATTTGCAGGAGATAATGCTGCCCACGTCTTGTTTACAATGTCACCTGAAAGTGAGAACAGGCTTTTGCATGGCTCTGTTGTAGCCGGCATTGCAAGATTTTTCTTTTTTGGTAGTTTCCGCATCAGACTGTTGCTCTTTTAAGACATCTGAAAGCATGCTCCACACCTCGTCCCTCTCAGATTTTGGAAGGCACCTCAGATTCCTAAACCTTGGGTCGAGTGCTGTATCTATTCTTAGAAATCTCACATTGGTACCTTCTTTGTGTTTTGTCAAATCTGCTGTGAAAGTGTTCTTAAAACGAACATGTGCTGGATCATCATCTGAGACAGCTAGAATATGAAGTATATGGCAGAATGCGGGTAAAACAGAAGAGGAGACATACAATTCTCCCCCAAGGAGTTCAGTCACAAATTTAATTAATGCATTATTTTTTTAATGAGCATCATCAGCGTGGAAGCATGTCCTCTGGAATGGTAGCCGAAGCATGAAGGGGCATATGAATGTTTAGCATATCTGGCAGGTAAATACCTTGCAACGCCGGCTACAAAAGTGCCATGCAAACACCTGTTCTCACTTTCAGGTGACATTGTAAATAAGATGCAGTGAGCAGTATCTCCCATAAATGTAAAAAAACTTGTTTGTTTTAGCAATTGGCTGAACAAGTAGGACTGAGTGGACTTGTAGGTTCAAAAGTTTTACATTGTTTTGTTTTTGAGTACAGTTATGTAACAAGAAAAATCTACATTTGTTAGTTACACTTTCATGATAAAGAGATTGCACTACGGTACTTGTATGAGGTGAATTGAAAAATATTATTTATTTTGTTTATCATTTTACAGTGCAAATATTTGTAATAAAAAATAAGAATATAAAGTGAGCACTGTACACTTTGTATTCTGTGTTGTAATAAAAATCAATATATTTGAAAATGCAAAAAACATCAACAATATTTAATAAATTTCAATTGGTATTCTTTTGTTTAACAGTGCAATTAATCACAATTATTTTTTTAATTGCACTTCATTTTTTTGAGTTAATCAAGTGAGTTAACTGCAATTAATCAACAGCCCTAATAACTACACACTGAAGTGTTATCATGGACTTCCTTTCACTGTGGCATATAGATATAGACATAGTCCTGTACCCTACCCAGTGCCACCAGTGAAGACAAAGCCTTGATGAAAGACATGTAGATCATGCTTGGAAAGGGTTATTGTTCTCTTGAATGTGTACTTTAAAAAGGAATCAGTATTACTGAGGGCAGTTTTTATTTTATTTTTATTTTATTTTATCATCTGTATGAGACCTACTTGTCACTGAAATTTAACTTCCTTATGCTTGTTTGGAAGTCTCAAATTGAACTGAATAAATATTTTGACAGTCTCTCAAATGTCTTTGTCAATCTACAATTATTTAGGGCATGTTTCTCCTGTCTATAAATGGAAGTAAATCATGAATAACTAGTGATATCACAGTTTCTCCTAAGGTGACTCACTCAAATTGATGCAGTTACACCAGTGAAAAACAGGAGTGAAGATGTAGTAGCTCTACATCTATCCCATCAGATCTTCTTCTGATGTCATGTGGTTCCATCAGTGCAAACCCAATGTAAATGAGATCAGAATTAAGTAATTCAGCTGCCTGTTTCATAGTATTAAGTATATTTGGTCAAAAAATTGAATTTATGACCCATGGTAAATGCTAAGTTTTCAAAATTTCATTAAATCACAAATCAGGATGAAAGGCAAATGCTCAGATTTTTTTATGAAGAATGATATAGTCAAAAAAAATGTCTTTGAAACTTATAAGCACGTTAGAATGTTTCATTTCAGTAATGTAAAAATGTTTCATTTTAATAAGGTCAAATAATATCTCTCAGTGTTACTGCAGTAGAGTTACCCAGCATTTACGCCAAGTGGGATTGAACTCAGGGCTTTTAAACAGAGCACATGTCAACTGAAGAAATAATAGGGATTTCACAAGACTCATCTAGATTGAGATCACTTAGAAGAATCCAAAGGAAATATACATAATTCTAGACAAATCAAGGAATTTCTTACCTGCTCTGTATCCCACATTCATCTCCTCTCTGTGGTTACCAAATAATTCAGTCATGGATGGAACTGCAATATTTAACAGCTTCTTTATAAGCCCCTGGGGTTTGATTCACCTCTGATGTCTCATTACATGAAGTGATAACATCATTATAATGGGAATACTGTACTCTTTCTCCTCTTGAAATCAGTGCTAAACATCTAATGATTTCAACAAAGTAGAATATGGCATTGAATATTTTGCATCTTTGACACAGATATCCAGCTGACACTTAAGCTCCTAAATCCCATGGACACATTTCCAAATTCCACCTCTCATACCCAAACAAGGACCTCAGGGTTTGGTTCTAGTGCAGGACACCTCCAGCAAAATACCACTGAGTACTTGCAATTCCCACCCAAGGACAATGGCACAATGCTCACATCACATCACAATTAATGGACTGAGCCAATGCTGCCTTCAACAAATGACAACTTCACAAGGGCAAAGGGAAGATTCTTAAAAACAATAAATTGTTCCTTCATCTACACAAGCCCCAGAACCTGTTCCTAATTAATCAAGGGTGAAATTTGCTAACCAATCTAATCTAAATAATTTTCAAAACATCTTTTTGATTTACAAGCTTAAGTACCATTTTTGAAAGTGACTTAGGCAGCCAGGCCCATGTTTATCAAGGTATATATGTTCCTAATTCCCATTGACTTGACTCAGAATTAGGCACCTGAATGACCTGAATACCTTTGAAAATCTGGCCTTTAATGCAAGTCAATGGAAACATTACCCCACAACTCATATACTCATAGTGAGGAAGAGTTTGGGTTAGATTCACAAAGGTAGTTTGGTGCCTAACTGACCCTTTAGGGGCCTAAGTCCCAGATTTAGCTACCACTGGTATTCACAAAATCCTGGAGGAACCTCAGTTTCTTGGTGTCAACATTCCCTAGGTACCTGGTTGTAAGGCTCTGGGCGTGAGCAGCATCTCTCTAGGTCTCTGGATTCAAAGGTTCCAAGAACATAAGGGACCATTGTGATGATCTGTGATGTTCACAGTCTGACCTCCTGTATGACACAGTCCACAGAACTTCCCCAAAATAATTCATAGAACAGATCTTTTTCAGACACATCCAACCTTGATTTAAAAATTGTCAGTGAATGACAATCCACCATGACTCTTGTTTAATTGTTTCAATGGTTAATTACCTCCCGTTAAAAATGTTACACATTATTTCTGGTCTGAATTTGTCCTATTGCAAATTCTAGTTATTGGATCATGTGAGAACTTTTGGTTCTAGTTTGAAGAGCCCATCATTATATACTTGTTCCCCACGTAGATACTCGTACACTGTAATCAAGTCAACCATAAATTTTCTCTTTCTAAAGCTAAACAGATTGAGCTCATCTAGTCTATCACTATAAGGCAGGTTTTCTAATCTTTTAATCATTTTCATGGCTCTTCTCAGAAACCTCTCAAATTTATCAATAGCCTTATGGAATTGTGGACAGAAGAACTAGACACAGTATTTCAGCAGTGGTCACAACTGTAGCAAATACTGTGGTGAAATAACCTCTCTACTCCTACTCGAGATTCCATTGTTTATACATCACAGGATGGAATTAGTTCTTTTGGCCAAAGCATCGTACTGGGAGCTCATTCTGTACCCGGAAAGATAATGGAGCAAATAATTAAGCAATCAATTTGCAAACACCTAGAAGATAATAAGGTGATAAATAACTGTCAGCATGGATTTCTCAAGAACAGATCATGTCAAACCAATCTGATAGCTTTCTTTGACAGGGTAACAAGCCTTGTGGATAGGGGGAAGTGGTAGATGTGGTATATCTTGACTTTAGTAAGACTTTTGATACTGTCTCGCATTAAGTTCTCATAAACAAACTAAGGAAATACAACCTAGATGGAGCTACTATAAGGTGAGTGCATAACTGGTTGGAAAATCGTTCCCAGAGAGTAGTTATCAGTGGTTCACAGTCATGCTGGACGGGCATAATGAGTGGGGTCCCACAGGGATTGGTTCTGGGTCTGGTTCTGGTTAATATCTTCATCAATGATTTAGATAATGGCCTAGAGAGTACACTTATAAAGTTTGTGGACGATACCAAGCAGGGAGGGGTTGCAAGTACTTTGGAGGATAGGATGAAAATTCAAAATGATTTGGACAAACTGGAGAAATGGTCTGAAGTAAATAGGATGAAATTTAATAAGGACAAATACAAAGTACTCCACGTAGGAAGGAACAATCAGTTGCAGACATACAAAATGGGAAATGACTGCCTAGGAAGAAGTACTGCGGAAAGGGATCAGGAGGTCATAGTGGATCACAAGCTAAATATGAGTCAACAGTATAATGCTGTTGCAAAAAATCCAAACATCATTCTGGGATGTATTAGCAGGAGTATTATAAGCAAGACATGAAAAGTAATTCTTCCGCTCTACTCCATGCTCAACTGCAGTATTGTGCTCAGTTCTGGGTGCCACATTTCAGGAAAGATGTGAACAAATTGGAGAAAGTCCAGAGAAGAGCAACAAAAATGATTAAAGGTCTAGGAAACATGACCTATGAGGGAAGATTGAACAAAAAATGGGTTTGTTTAGTCTGGAGAAGAGAAGACTGAAGGGGACATGATAACAGTTTTCAAGTACATAAAAGGTTGTTACAAGGAGAAAATTTATTCTTCTTAACCTCTGAGGATAGGACAAGAAGCAACGGTCTTAAATTGCAGCAAGGGCGGTTTAGGTTGGACATTAGGAAAAACTTCCTAACTGTCAGGGTGGTTAAGCACTGGAATAAATTGCCTAGGGAGGTTGTGGAATCTCCATCATTGGGGATTTTTAAGAGCAGGTTGGACGAACACCTGTCAGGGATGCTCTAGAATACTTAGTCCTGCCTTGAGTGCTGGGGACCGGACTAGATGACCTCTCGAGGTCCCTTCCAGTTCTATGATTCTATGTTCAGCTGATTTTCCACTATGACCCCCAAATCTTTTCCACAGTCACTGTTTCCTCGGATAGAGTCCCCCATCCTGTAAGTATGACCAACATTCTTTGTTCCTAGAAGTATGCATTTACATTTAGCCATATTGAAAAGCAAATTGTTTGTTTGTGCACAGATCTCTCAGAATCAGTGACCTATCCTCTTCATTCACCTGCAAATATTATCCAGGTCATTGATGAACATTTTGTTTAGTGTAGGGCTAAGTACTGATACCTATGGGACCTCCGCAGACACACTCCCACTCAATGATGATTCCCAGTTTACAGGTACATTTTGACATATAACAATTAGCCCGTTTTTAATGCATTTAATGTGAGCTGTCTTAATTTTATGTTGTTCGGTTTTTTTAAATAAAAATGTTGTGCAGTATGAAGACAATGTTGTGCATGAGTCTCAGTGCATCCCACAAACCGGCAAAGAAAGAATCTTGGTGGTTCCCCCACCTGGCTGGACCCTGTACCCACTCAATGGCATACCTTGGGAACCTCCAGGAAGAAACCTGAGCTAATCTGTGCAATGGGTCTTACTCAAAGTTTCCAATTATAAACAATATATACTTAGATTAGAATAAACACACCTTTACTTAACAACTTAAGAAAACGTTATATAACAGGCTGAGATTAATTAAAATATCACAACCAATTTAAATCAGCAGGGGTCGCTTCAATAAATCAATTGATACATACAGTTTACAGCAGTACATGAAACTTAACCAGCTTACATTTGCATTGGCACCAGTCCCACACTCCCCCACCCCCCCATCCCAAGTGTGCACTCCTCTCAATTTCAGAGTTCTAGACACTTGCTTGTGTGGGTGTGCTAGATGTTGAAGCTGGGGACAACACTCTGCTAGTCCAATAAAGCCATCCAGCCCAGGCAACAAGGGACAGACAGATGCTAACTTGGGATCATTACAAGCTGCAGAAGCCCTCTGAAGGTGTGAGTTGGTATAACCAGAGGTCAGTAACCCTAGAACCTAGTTGGATGATAAGACCCCTTAGTCTCTTCTCAGACTCGGGAAACGCTTTACAGTCTCTTTGCTACTTTACAGTCCTCTTCCCTTGCAAGCACTTTCCAAAACAACAAAGCTGCCTTCATGGCAGGGCAACCTCAGTCAATTCTGGGCACAGCAACAGTCTTCTCTGGCTCCGATGAAGCCCAGCAATAGCTCCCATGGCTCCCTGATAGGTCAAAGTCCCAGCAGAGTCTCAATAGCAGCTTCTGGCTTTCAGGCAGCAGCTCCTGGATGGGAAGGAGCTCCACCAAAGAAATCTCAACACCCGCCCCCCGACCAGGATCTAAGCTCCCCACAAAGATGGAGCCCACCGCATGATCTCCCTGCATCCCCTGGAAACAGAAGTTTCTCTCTCTTCCCCAAAGCATTGTGGGACTTGTAGTCTCCAAGGCTGGATTGCAGCACTCAGGATCTTCCCAACTGGAACAATCCAAAGTCACTTCAGAGTCCTCACTAGTAGAGGGTGCCTACAGCTAGGATACCCACCTGGGGTATGGGACAGCCCCTGTTCAAGTCCCCTTCCCATTGACCAGGGCAAATAATTTGAGCAGTCATTTCCTACCTCTCAGTCCTTTTTTGATAAATATTTGCATATTCATTGGGCCAGAGAGTGTATGAGAAACTCTCCCTAGAGTGGTGGTTGGGCTTCGCCCCTGGAAGGTGGCAGCTCCCAGACCCAGTTGTCCTCCTCTGATGACTGTTTAATTATTTATGTAAATTGGAACTCCATTCCACAGGAGAGGCTGAGGGAACCCCACAACAGAATATCCCAGAGCTCACTGGTTAAGGCACTCATCTGTGAGGTGGAAACCCCCTCTACAAATCCCTTCTCTTCACACACATGGGGAACTGAACTGGGGGGGGGGGTCTTCCACCTCCGAGTTTAGTACCCTAGCCTCTAAGCTAAAAGTTATGGGGCAGCTGCTACTGCATCCAACTCCTCCTCCTTGTTTCTTGCAAGAAACCACTACCCAAACCTACCTCCAGGAGACAGTTCCTAGCTGTAGATCCCAAGCAGAGATAGGCATTTCACTTCAACCTGGACCTAGGTACAGGGCTCCTGTTGAGGGGCAGGGCTTAGCACACATGCCTCAACTCAGCATCTGCTAGTTTAGTAGCTAGTTTAGTCAGCTCCCCACCCAGCATCCTGGCTTTTGTGGATCCCATTCATTTGTGCCTATCTCCCTCCACTCATTGTGTAAGGAACTTGAACCCCTAACCCATGCTTTGTGAATTCCAATGATTTTCTATGGACCTAAAAGTTAGGTGTTGTGAGAAAGAGACAAATACTTCACACTGGATGTACCCTTGATGAACAGTGAGTTCGTGGTGAAAAAAGATGCTGTGGTTAATGGTTTTCCATGTTCTAGGATGAAAGAACAACAAATATGCTATAACCAGCAATGCAGATTTCCTCTTAGACTTCAGATATTCCACGTATGATCCTATTATAAATGGGATTCTGGTCTAGAACTGAAATGTTTCTGAATTAGAATGGATTGAAAATTTGGAGAGAATGATTATTAACATGGTTTTTGAGATATCTGAAATTCCTTTGAAAGCATTTTTTGAAATTAATTACAAAGATCTAAAAAAATTATTTACCTCTACTGAGGGTGAAAAAATAATAGCAAAACATTTTCAAGCTTTTTATTTTACCCAATGCATGTTTTTGTCTTTAACATTTGGGAAGAGAAATATTTGGGAAACTTAGAAAATTTCAATCAACTCTAATTGAAATATGGGAGATTTTTATATAAAAGGCAGAAATACTTGAATTAGAACTCGTCAAACTATGGGAAGAGGAAGCAATGTACTTTCATATTCTTTTCTTTTCTAGAAGATTCACATATTTTTAGGCCAGAAGGGAATTAAATAAAATACTCATTTATTTTCTTGAAATTCAAAATTGTAATGAAAAAATTTCATTGAAATATAAATTTCAGAAAAAGTTGACCAGCACTACATTTGATTAGATACATTTCTTTGTAATGCTGAGCTATCTCTTGGTCTCTTTATCAATATTGATTTTCTTGAGAGCTGGGATATTCCCCAGGGAATAATCTAGGTGGAGAAAAATATCTATTTTTGTGGATGAAATACCTTCATCCCTGTTTTCCTCAAGGCATCTTTCACCTCCTTGTTCCTGAGGCTGTAGATAATGGGGTTCAAGATCGGAGTCACCACTGAGTAGAACAGAGAGAGTAACTTGTTCACATCTGGAGAAAAGCTGGACTTGGGGCGCACGTACATGATAAGGGCCGTCCCGTAGAACAAGGTCACCAAAATGAGGTGTGAGGAGCAGGTGGAGAATGCTCTGCGCCTGCCTTCGGCAGACCTAATTTTAAGGATGGTGGAGATTATACAGATGTAGGACACCAGGATCAGCATGAAAGGCAGCATGAGGACAAAGGCAGCACCCACAGAGATCTGGATCTCAATCCAGTAAGTGTCCCCACACACCAGCTTCAGCACCGGCTGGATCTCACAGAAGAAGTGGTTGATCACATTGGACCCACAGAAAGGAAATGTGAAGACGAAGGTTGTGTGCCCCACAGCCACCAGGGTGCCACAGATACACGAGCCACCTGTCAGCTGGATGCAAACCCTCTTATTCATGATTGTCATGTATTGCAGCGGTTTGCATATAGCACTGTAGCGGTCATACACCATAGATGCAAGGAGGCAGCATTCAGTAACACCGAAGAATAGAAAGAAATACATCTGTACTGCACAACCAGCAAAGGAGATGGCTTTTTTCTCTGAGAGGAGGTTGGACAGTACGTTGGGCAGGGTGACTGAGGTGTAGCAGATCTCCAGGAAGGAAAAGTTCCTGAGGAAGAAATACATGGGGGTGTGAAGGGACAGATCAACATTGATGATGATAATGATGAGGATGTTGCCCAGCACTGTGATGATGTAAATGCACAGAAATAACACAAAATAAATGGAACTCGCGTCTGGGCAATTAGAGAATCCCAGTATGACAAACTCAGTCACAGAGCTGTTTTTTCTCATTTTCTTCCTCAGCATATTTCATCTTGAGAATTAAAAAGAAAAAACTACGTTAGTTTGATACTTTAAATCAAGTCAAATTGGCATCTATCTATCTATCTATCTATCTATCTATCTATCTATCTATCTATCTATCTATCTATCTATCTATCTATCTCTGTCTTTTCACCTTTCTCTCCATGCATCCATCACTCTGTCCATATTATATGACTCAGGCCCAATACAATTTTGGTCAGATTCTCCTGTCACAAATCTATAAATCCTGAGTAAGTTCACTAAAGTCAATGGTTCTCATTCTCCTCTCAGTTACACCAGCTTTCTATTGGTGTATGGTCCTCACCTCAATGGAAATGATCTCTTTCATACCAGCATCAGAAAGAGGGTAACTGAGAACAATGAAACACTGGTGCGATCAGAATCAGGTTCAATCGATTTGCACTGGTGGAACAGACATCAAAATCTGCCTTCTAGTTTCTTGGAGCCTGTATGTTAAAATAAAGAAACACAAAATTAATATACCACCATTATTATTGGCTGGTGTGTGGCACAATCATTGAAGTTAGACTGATACAGATAATCTGAGAATATAGACTCACTTATCATAATTTCACTGCATGGCAATTCCAACTAACTACATGGAAAACACGTGTGGGGAGCTATGTTATGCACTGTGCTGCAGAGATGGCCTGCTTCTCCTCTCTTTTCCACGAGACCAACAACAGTCCATTGACTTCATTGCCCATAATCCTCATCTCATTTACTTTGTCTGCTCTTTCTTCATGCCTCCACCTCTGTTTGTGTTACCTTGGATTTGATGGGTGTGTATACTCCAGAATCTGATCAAGCTAATTGCAACCATATTATGTGCATTCAGCTGCCATGAATTACTGAAATAGAACACCGCATAGTTAAGGGTTAATTTGAAAACAGGCTTTTAGAGGAAGGTCAAAACTTGCTACAGTTTCTGCTAATCAGAATGGGAGGAGGGGATAGAAAAGTAAATAGACTGAAAGAAGATAAGTGGATGGAAAGCCTTGAGTCTAGGCACCTCTGACATTAGAAGTTTATTGAAAGTTAGGAAAAGTGATGATCCAGTAATGGTCATTATGACCTATGTGTTTTGTAGAAGTTAGTTATAAAAAGTCTAGATAATACTGTACTTTGGAGCAATCCTCTGGAGCTATCCTTGGAGAGACAATTTTCCCGACACTTTAACTCCCTGTCAGTGAGGTGTTTGGCCAGCGCTGACCGACGGTTGATTACTCAATACCATCTCTCAGAATGTAGGTAAATATCTGGGATTTTCTAAACCTATTGCTTATGTCTGTGTGTGCTTAAATCTAATAAACTGCAGTTTTAGACAAAAGCACGCTTATGTGCATTAATCTTTGATCAGATGAATTGCTGTGTTCCCATTGATTTATTCCTGTCACCACTTGAAGTGAAATAGTTAAGTTACCACTGCTGTGGGTTCTAAACATCCTGGGTAACATTTGTACCTCACTTTATCCACCCATTTACGTTTCTCTTTTTCCCATATGCTAAACCTCTTCTAATCCCCTTCATATCCACCAATTTTACTTTTACAAAAGAACATGAGAATGATCATACTGAGACAGACCAATGGTCCATCTACCCCAGTATCTTCTTTTCTAACAATGGTCAGTTCCAGATGCTTCAGACGAAATGAAGAGAACAGGGCTATTAAGAAGTGATGCATCCCCTATATCAGTGGTGGGCAACCTCCGCACATGGCCTTTCAGGGTAATCTGCTGGTGGGCCATGAGACAGTTTGTTTACATTGACCGTCCGCAGGCATGGCTGCCCGCAGCTCCCAGTAGCCACAGTTTGCCATTCCCGGACAATGGGAGCTGCGGGAAGCAGCGGCCAGTACATCCCTGTGGCCAACGCCACTTCCTGCATCTCCCGTTGGCTGGGAATGGTGAACCGTGGCCACTGGGAGCTGCAGGCGGCCATGCCTGAGGACAGTCAATGTAAACAAACTGTCTCGCAGCCCGACAGCAGATTACCCTGAAGGGCTGCGTGTGACCCACGGGCCACAGGTTCCCTACCACTGCCCTATATTCTAGTCCCAAATTTGGACTGTCAGAGGCTTAGGGACATCCCAAGCATGGGGCTGTATCCTTCACCATTTTGACTAATAGCCACTGATGGACCTATCCTCCATGAACTTATCTATCTCTTTTTTTAACCCAGTTATACTTTTGACCTTCACAACATTCCATGACAATGAGTTCCACAGGTTGACTGTCCATTGTGTGAAGTACTTCCTTTTGTTTGTTTTAAACCCACTGCCTATTAATTTCATTGGGTGGCCCCTGGTTCTTGTGTTATGTGAAGGGGTAAATATCACTTCCCTTTTCACTTAATGCACACCATTCATGATTTTGTAGACCTCTATCATTGCCCCCTTACTTGTCTCTTTTTTAAGCTGAGCTTACTTACACTAGGATATATCAGGACTAGCTTCACTAGAGCCAACTGAGTAGCACCAATGTTATGCTACAGTAAGGAAGATCAGAACACGTGTCTGTGCCTATGTAAAACATCTAGATGATGCTAGTAAATGATTATTGTCATCCTGAATTTGGATATCACAAAGGAATAAGTATAATTGAGTGCAGTTTTTATTTTATTTATTTTATTTTATTTTATTTTATTTTATTTTAGTTATAAAATCATATGAGGCCTGTTCCTCACTGAAATTGAGATGGGTGCCTAATACCCTTAGGCTCCACTGAAAGTCCAAGTCTAACCCACACACCTCCTGGCTGTGGTGTTCTGTCCCATCTAGTGGCACCGAGACCACTTAGAGAGAGAGAGAGATTAATAAATTTGCTCTACAGCCTTAGCTAAAAGACAGTTGCCTTTTAGTTTGTGTGGTAGAGGCTCATGTACTAGAGGCTCATGCACTAAGCTTCAGAGGTCCCCGGTTCAATCCTGCCTGCTGACAACTGGGGTCTATCAGCATTATGCAAGCATGAATCTTTATAGAATAAATATGTTGACAGTCTCCAAAATCTCTTTCTCAAATTACAGTTATTTAGGGCATGATTCTGGAAGTAAAACTTGAATAACCACCGATATCCCAGTTTATCCTTGTATAAATTATTGCAATGAATGCAATTACAGTTAAAAAACAGAAGGATAGCTATGGTGGCTAAACAGCTATACCATCTTCTTCTCATGTGCATTGTCATTTCATTGAAATCAATGTAGTTTCATCAGTGTAAACTCAGGGAAGTGCGATCAGAGTCAAGCAATTCATTTGCCTTTTTCATATTATTTACTACATTTGCTCAAAAAACAAAATTTATATCCCAGGGGAAATGTACAATTTCAAAATTCCATTTGATCATAAATTAGGATGAAACAATAGGGTTTTTTTTTAATTAAATATCAAAAAATAGTTTGTTGGAACCTTATCAACACATGGAATGTTTCATTTAAAACAGGTAGCAAAATATAATTTTGGCATGTTCGAATAGTATCTTTCAATGGTATCATTTTGACTAGAATAGAATAGCCAAAACTTTCTGATAACATCCTATCAACATTTAGACCTAAGCAATATATTCGCATGTAAAATGTTTTGATTTAATCAAATCAGCATTTTCTAATGGCAAATTGTTCCGCTGGAATATTTTCCACCCATTCTGCTATTTACAGCAATGGAGTCACTTGTGACTTTAGAGACAGTGGGATATAATTATCAGGGCTTTAAACTTTAAAACAGAGTACATTTCCATTTAAGAAATAATAGGAATTTAACATGCCTCATTTAGAGTCAGCTCTTTTAGAATAATCCAGAGGAAATTAACATATTTCTAGTCAAGTCAAAAAATGTCTCACCTCCTCTGTAGCCTTCTCTGTGATTACCAAAGAATTCAGTCATGGATGGAACTGTACTATTTAACAGCTTCTTTAGAAGCCCCAGGGACCTGGTTTTGATATACCTCTGAGGACCCATTATATAAAGCCATAACATAACTATTAAACGAATAATCTTCTTCCCATTGAAATCAGTGCCAAACATCTAATGATTTCAAAAGGATAGAATATGGCATTGAATATTCTGTCACTTAAGCTCCTAAATGCCATGGACACTTCCAATTTTCACCCCTCATAACTAAGCAAGGACCTCAGGATTTGGTCCAAATGCAGGCTGCCTTCAGCAAAATACCATTGAGTGCATACAATTCCCACCCACACCACAGTTACAGGACTGAGCTCATAATGGTTTCAATAAATGACACCTCCACAAGGGCAAAGGGAAGATTCCTAAAACACAATGAATAGTTCCTTCATTGACAGAAGCGCCATTATTTTCAATGTGAATAAGATTACCATTACCTGACCCTAATTAATAGGGGGTGTCAGGGTTTCCCCCCTCCATTCTGAACTCTGGGGTACAGATGTGGGGACCTGCATGAAAGACCCCCTAATCTTATATTTTACCAGCTTAGGTTAAAACTTCCCCAATGCACAAATTCCTTCCTTGTCCTTGGACGGTATTGCTGCCACCATCAAGTGATTTACACAAAAATTCAGGGAAGGGTCACTTGGAATCCCTATCCCCCCAAGCCCCTTCACCCTCTTTCCTGGGGGAGCTTGAGAATAATATACCAACCAATTGCCTTAACAATGTAAACACAGACCAGACCCTTTGTCTTCAGGACACTAAAAATCAATCAGGTTCTTAAAAGAAGAACTTTATTTATAAAGAAAAAAATCAGGATCGAAAGTAACTTTACAGGGTAATAAAAAGATTTAAAGCACAGAGGATTCCCCTCTGGGCTCAGCTTCACAGTTACAAAAACAGGAATAAAACTACCTCTGTAGCATAGGAAAATTCACACAAGCCAAAACAAAAGATAACCTAATGCATTTCCTTGCCCTACTCACAGTTTCTGTGGTTTTAGGTGGATTATTCCAGGTATATTTTTAGGAGATATTATACCTGCTTGGCTTCTCCCTCCATCCGGAGAGGGAACAACAAAAGGGAACAACAAAAACCAAATCCTTCCCCCGCAGATTTGAAAGTATCTTCTTTCCTCATTGGTCCTCTGGTCAGATGCCAACTAGGTTATTTGAACTGCTTAACCCCTTACAGGTAAGGCAATCCAGTACAGCTGCCAAGGAGAGATTTTATGATACTGCATACATAAAGGTTGCTACCCTTCCCCCTATTCATGACAGGGGGTAACATTTTCTGTATAATCTAAGTGATTTACCAGCTTAAGTGTCATTTGTGAAAGTGATTTGGGCACCCAAGGCCATGGTTTTAAAGGTATTTAAGTGCCTAACTCCCAGTGACTTGACTGAGAGTTAGGCACCTGAATACCTTTGAAAATCTGTCCGTTACTGAAAGCCTATGGGACTGTGAAAATATTACCCTAACACGCATATCCTCCTTGTGAGGAAGAGTAAGGGATAGACTCGCAAAGGGACTTAGGTGCCTATTAGGTGCCTAAATCCCACATTTAGCTACCACAGGTGTTCAAAAACCCCTCACTCACCATTGAGTAACCCTACAGGCAAGTGAACTTACTCAGCAGCTAAGTTTTTAGTTTCAAAGTTCCCTAGGTGCCTATCAGTCTGGCTCTGGACATGAGCACTTGGGTGTCTTTCCAAGTGTCTGGATTAATAGATTCCAAGGTCAGAAGGGACTGTTGTGATCACCTAGTCTGACCTGTAGAACACAGGCCATAGAACTTCCCCAAAATAATTCCTAGAGAAGATCTTGTAGAAAAACACCTAATCTTGATTTTAAAATAGTCAATTATGAATAATACCCCACAAACCTTGCTTAATTGTTCCAACATTAATTGCTCTCACTATTAAAAATGTATGCCTTACTTTCAGTCTGAATTTGTCTAGATTTAACTTGCAGCCGTTCCATCAAGTTATATCTTTTTCTTCTAAATTGAAGGGCCCATTATCAAATATTTGTTCCCCATGTAGATACTTATCCACTGTGATCAAGTCACCCCTTCATTTTCTCTTTCTAAAGCTAAATAGATTGAACTCCTTTAGTCCATAACTGTAAGGGATGTTTTCTAATGCTTTAATCCTTTTCATAGCTCTTCTATGAAACCTCTCAAATGTATCAATAATTTTCTGGGATTGTGGGCAGAAGAACTAGACCCAGTATTTCAGCAGTGGTTACACCAGTAGCAGATATAGTGGTGAAATAACCTCTCTACTCCTATTCCAGATTCCCTTTTTTATGCATCACAGGATCACATTAGCTCTTTTGGCTACAGCGTTGCACTGGGAGCTCATGTTCAGCTTATTTTCTACTTTGACCCCCAAAACTTTTTCTGTGTCACTGTTTCCCAGGATAGAGTCCCCCATCCTGTAAGTATGGCCAACATTCTTTGTTTCCAGAAATATACATTTAAATTTAGCCATATTGAAAAGCAAATTGTTTGCTTGTGCACAGTTAACCAGGAGATTTGGATCTCTTCAGAATCAATGACTTATCCTCTTCATTATTTTCTACTCCCCTAATTTTTGTGTCATCTGTAAATATTATCAGTAATGATTTTATGTTTTTTTTCCAGGTCATTGATAAAAATGTTGACTAGTGTAGGGCTAAGTACTAATCCTGGATGTAACCCAGCTACACACATTCTCACTCAGTGATGATTTCCTGTTTACAGTTACATTTTGAGATCTAACAATTGGCCAGTTTTTAATGCATTTAGTGTCAGCTATCTTAATTGTTTATCTTTCTATTTTTTTAATAAAAATGTTGTGTACTCTCAATACTATGTTGTGCATAAGGTCCAGTGTGAAAGACAGGCATAGCTTCACCAATGTTGCCTGTGGGTCCCGATCCAGTAGGCATGCTCATTGACTGCCTAACTCCACACAAAACAGCCAAGGAGGAGGACTTTTTTAGTGCATTCATTAGGATACCCAGTTGTCATAGGGCTCAGCTGCTGTTCTAGTCCTTCTCTACCTCACAAGTGTTGTGGAAATAGAGAGCCTGAAACATGGGGCCTGGCATGAGGCCTAAGTCTGACCTAAAGTCAGGCCCTGCTGATATAAAGCTAAGTTAGCAAGAGTCAGACTATGAGCAAAAGTCAGGCCCATTACAAAACAGATGTCTCATTGAAGGTTCACTGTCCAAACTTGGTTCACTATATGAACTTGGTACAGGTCTTGCTAGCATCATTAAAACACAAACACATTCCAGCAGGCCAGCACAAGAACACCCCAACCTAGAACACGATAAAATGGTTTGACTGAAGTGATGAATAGGGATGAGTTGTCTGAGACATCAAGAGAAAGGTACAATAGGAGGTAACAAACATGTCATGAAACACGTAATGTGGTACATAAATTGTTTATCCCAGATTGCTTGTCTCAGTCTATAAATGTTGGGATGCCTCACCTTAACTCTTAGTCTGGCCTAGGTGGGAGTGGGAAGTCCTGCTGCTCACTGAGCTTGTCAATTGTAACGGGCATACATGTGTTACTGTAATTGTAACCATTGAGCCAGGGAACTAGGACCAGACTTCGTGAACAATAAACCTGGCCAAGCGCCTTCACCACTGAACTGAGTCTGTGGACTTCTTGGGCAGTTTGATCACTGTCTACTGTACTGGCTAACAACCAACAACAAGTAGAAAGGATTTGAACATGTATCTCCTGCCTCTTAGGGCAGTGTCCTAACCACTGGGCTATGGGATGTTCCAACAGAGGTCCCCCTCAATCTCTCCTGTTACAGCTGTTTCATTTTTTAAATAAAAGCCTGCATATTAACTGGGCCAGAGAGCATGTGAGAATGACTCTCTAGTGTGATGGTTGGGGTACACCCCTGGAAGGTGGCAGCCCCAGGACCCAGCTGCCCTGCTCTGACAACTCTTTAATTATCTATGTAAAGCAGAGCTTCATTCACTAGGAAAGGCTGAGGGAATCCCCCAGCAGAATATCCCACAGCTCAGTGGTGAAGGCACTCACCCGTAAGGTGGGAAAACTCCTCTACAAATACCTTATCCTCATCGGACAGAGGGGGAACTGAACTGGGGGGACTCCCGCTAAAAGTTATGAGGAGGCTGCTGCAGCACCAACTCCTCCTACATTGGTTCATGCAAGAAACCCCTCAGGAACCTACCTCCAGGAGACAGTTACTGCTGTAGACCCCAATCAAATATATGAACTTCACTTCAGCCTGGACCTAGGTGCTGGGCTCCTGTTGAGGGGCAAGGCTTAGCACACACCGCTCTACTCAGCATCTCCTGTTAGCTAGTTTAGGCAGCTCCCCACTCACCATCCTGGCTTTTGTGGATCCTATTATTTGGCACCTATATACCTCCACTCGTTGTGTAGGGAACCTGGGCCCCTAACCCAGGCTTTGTGAATACAAATTATTTTCTATGTACCTAAAAGTTAGGTCTTGTGAGAGGGAGAAAAACTCATCACAGGGGATGTAGCCTTTACTCACAATGAATTCTTGGGGGGAAAGATGCTGTGATTAATGATTTTGCATGTCCCAGGACCAGAGAATGATAAAAATGAGTTGTCCAGCAATAGAGGTTTCCTCTTAGACCTCAGATGACCCATGTGCAATCTTATGATTAAGGATATTCTGGTCTAGAACTGAGATGTTGCTGAATTAGAAAAGATTGACAAATGGAAGAGAGTGATTGTTGACATTCTTTTTGAGATAGCTGAAATTCCTTTGTAAGCATTTTTTGAAATTTAATGGAAAGTTCTAAAAAATTGAACTAATCTACTAAGGGCAAAGAGAGAATTGCAAAACATTTCCCAGTTCCTCTACCCATTTCTGTCATTAACTTTTGGGAGGAGAAATATTTGGGAAACTCAGAAAAGTTCAACCAACTCTAATTAAAGTGTGTGTGTGTGTGTGTGGGGGGGGGGGGTTCTATGAACTGCAGATATACTTCAATTAGAACTGATGAAACAATGGGAGGAGGCAGCAATGTAATTTCATTTTTTATTTGCTTTTTTATTTATTTTATTTTTGTTTTCTACAAGATTCACAGATTTATTTGTTGAAATTCAAAATCTTAATGAAAAAAATTCATTGAAATACAAATTTCAGAAAAAGTAGACCAACACTATATTCGATGTGATAAATTGCTATGTAATGCTGAGCTGTCTCTTGGTCTCTTTATCATTGTAGAGTCTCTTGAGAGCAGAGATATTCCCCAGGGAATAATCCAGTTGGAGGAAAAATGTCTATTTTTGTGGACGGAATATCTTCATCCCTGTTTTCCTCAAGGCATCTTTCACCTCCTTGTTCCTGAGGCTGTAGATAATGGGGTTCAAGATTGGAGTCACCACTGAGTAGAACAGAGAGAGTAACTTGTTCACATCTGGAGAAAAGCTGGACTTGGGGCGCACGTACATGATAAGGGCTGTCCCGTAGAACAAGGTCACCACAATGAGGTGTGAGGAACAGGTGGAGAATGCTCTGCGCCTGCTTTCAGCGGACTGCATTTTCAGGATGGTGGAGATGATACAGATGTAGGATACCAGGATCAGCATGAAAGGCATCATGAGGACGAAGGCAGCAGCCACAATGATCTGGATCTCATTCCAGTAGGTGTCCCTACACACCAGCTTCAGCACCGGCTGAATCTCACAGAAGAAGTGGTTGATCACGTGGGACCCACAAAAAGGAAGCGTGAAGACAAACATTGTGTGCCCCAGGGCCACCAGGATGCCACTGATCCATGAGCTCATAGCCAGCTGGATGCAAACCTTCTTGTCCATGATGGCTGTGTAGCGCAGAGGGTTGCATATGGCACTGTAGCGGTCATATGCCATAGATGCAAGGAGAAAGCACTCAGTAACAGCAAAGAATAGAAAGAAATACATCTGTACTGCACAGCCAGCAAAGGAGATGGTTTTGTCTTCTGAGAGGAGGTTGGCCAGCATCTTGGGCAGGGTGACCGAGGTGTAGCAGACCTCCAGGAAGGACAAGTTCCTGAGGAAGAAATACATAGGCGTGTGAAGGGCCGGATTGACATTTATGACGATGATGATGAGGACGTTGCCCAGCACTGTGATGATGTAAATGCATAGAAACACCACAAAGAGAATGAGATTCGTATCTGGGTGGTTAGAGAACCCCAGGAGGACAAATTTGGCCATGGAGGTGTCATTTTTCATCTCTTCTTCAGCATATTTCGTCTTAAGAATTAAAAAGAAAGGCTACACATAAGTTTGATATATGTAAAGTAAAATTGGCATCTATCTATCCCCATATACCCCCTCTATATCTATCTATCTTTTAGTCATGCCAGACTAATCTGATATCTTTCCTTTATAAATAACTGATTATTAGACAAGGAGACTGTGTTAAATCTAAAATGTCTGGATTTCATCAAGACATCTGAGAAAGTAGCACATGGGAAATATTAGTTAAATTGGAGAAGACTATGTTTAGTACAAGAATTTTAACGTAGGTAAGAAACTGGGTAAAAGGGAGACAACAACAGGTTCTGATGAAAGGTGAACCACTGGACTTGAATCAGGTTACTAGTGGACTTTCTCAAGGATCAGTCTTGAGATTGATCTTATTTAATACCGTATTATCATTAGTGGCCTCGGCGTGAAATTTCCTCATGGCACAGAGTTGGGAGGCATTGTTAATACTGAGAAAGATCAGAATACTATACAGAAAGAAATGGATAACCTTGAGAGCCAGAGTAATGGAAATGGGATGAAATTTAATATTGTAAAGTGAAAGGTCGTAGACTGAGGAGCCCATAACACGGACTTCTGATATAAACTGTGAGCTCATCAGCTGAAAGTGAGAGAGGAGAAAAAAGGCCATGGTGTAATAGTAAAACACAGAATGACTATGAGCCACCAATGTGACATGTCTGTGATTCTAAGATGTATCAGGTAACATATTTCTGCTAGATATAGGCAATTATGAATGCCATCATACAAAACATTGGAAAAATCTCATCTGGAATACTGTGTACAATTCTGGTCACTCAAATTTAAGAAAGACTCATTCAAATGGGAAAAGTTGCAGAGAAGGGCTCCTAGGATGAGGAGGTAAATGGAGAACCTATCTTTCAAGAGAAGACTAAAAGAGCTTGGCTTGTTTAGCCTAAATCAAGGCTGAGAGGGGGGTCTGATTGCCCTCTACAAATATGTCAGGAGGGTAAATACCAGGGAGGGAGAAGAGCAATGGAAGCTAAAGGACAGTGTTGGCATAAAAACAAATGGAAATAAACTGGCCACAGATACATTTAGGCTGGAAATTAAGAATGTTTCTAACCATTGAAGAGTGATGTTCTGGAAAGCCTCCCAGTAGGAGTAATGTGGACAAACAACCTAACTAGTTAAAGCCTGACACATTTACTAACAAGATTATATGACAGGGCTGCCTACCATAGCTGGGGATCAGACTCGATGACCCAGGAGGCTTGATTTTCCTCTTTCTCAAACAGAAAGGAATTATGATTAATTACTGATACCACAGTTGGATGCTGATGCAATGCATTGAAATCAATTCAGTTACATGTAAAACAGGAGTAATGGTGTGGTGGATCTATGTCTCTCAGAGCAGATCTTTAGCTGATATAAATAGTCATTTCACTTAAATCAATGTGGCTACCTTAGTAATGTAAGTGAGATCAGAATAGAGCAATTCATGTGTTTCAGAGATAGGTGGGGTTTCATACAATCAACTACATCTGGTTGAACAACAGAATTTACAACCCATGGTAAATTCTCAAATTTTGAAATTTCATTTCATGTTAAATCAGGACAAAAAAACTAAATCTCAGAATTTTTTGCAAAACAAAATAATCTGAAAATATTTCATTTCAACCTTATCAAAACATGTTGTTTTGATGAAGTCAGAACAAATCATAAGAACATAGGAATGGTCACACTGGGTCAGAGCAAAGGTCCATCTAGCCCAGTATCCTGTCTTCTGACAGTGGCCAATGCCAGGTGCTTCAGAGGCAATGAACAGAATAGGTAATCATCAAGTAATCCATCCCATTGCCCATTCCTAGCTTCTGGCATTTAGATGAGGCTTGTTTGTTTAATTTTCATAAGGTTGAATCATTGTTTCAACTTTATTGTTTATATTATATTATATTATATTATATTATATTATATTATATTATATTATATTAAGGTTAAAAAAAATTATAATTTCCTCTTGAAAACGTAGATGTAATTAATATGTTCCCATGTAAAATGTTCTGATTTCAGCAAATCAGCATTTTTGGATGGAAAACTGTTCTGCTAGATTTTTTTCCAGCAATTCTACTATTAACTCCAGGGGAGTTACTTGTTAAATTCATAACTTTGCTAGACACTAAAAATCCTGGTTTGAATAAAGACACTGGATTTATTGCTTATTACAACAATCTGTAACCCACTAACCCCCCTTTTTGTCCTATAACTACAGGGCTGTTAATGGGCCACTTCACCTTGAATGGTCCTTTAAAATATGAGCTAACTATTTAGGCTAAACTATCTGTTCAATCTTTTATTTAGCTGGGACACTGAGTACCTTTCCCAGACCTGAAGAAGAGATCTGTGTAGCTCAAAACCGTGTCTCTCTCACCAACAGAAGTTGGTCCAATAAAATATATTACTAACCCACTTGTCCCTTAATAATGTGATGCAGTTATGAAAAAGGTTAACATCATTCTGTGGTGTATTAACAGGATTGTTGTATTTCAGACATGGGAGGTAATTGTCCCAGTGAGAGTAATGTATCCATTTCTGAGCTCCACACCTTAAGAAAGATGTGAACAAATTGGAGAGAGTCCAGAGGAGAGCAACAAAAATGATCAAAGGGTCAGAAAACCTGATCTATGAGGAAAAGTTAAAAAAAACTAGTCTTGAGCAAAGTAGACTGAGGGAAGACCTGATAACTGTCTTCAAATAAGTTAAGGGCTGTTACAAAGAGAATCATAGAATATCAGGGTTGGAAGGGATCTCAGGAGGTCATCTAGTCCAACCCCCTGCTCAAAACAGGACCAATCCCCAACTAAATCATCAACTAAATCATCATCAATGTGATCAACTGTCCACTGAAGGTAGGACAAAAAGTTATTTGCTTAATCTTCAGCAAGGGAGATTTAGGTTAGATATTAGGGGGAAACTCTCTAACTCTAAGGGTACTTAAGTTCTGAAATACGCTTCCATGGGTTGTGGAATCCCCATCGTTAGAGATTTTTAAGAACAGGTTAGACAAACACTTCTCAGGGATGGTCTAGGTAAACATGGTCCTGCCTCAGTGCCTGGGCTAGATTTGATGACCTATTAAGGTCCCTTCCAGTCCTACTTATCTATACGAATATTCAGGGTATGTCTACATTTGAGCTGGGACGTGTGCAGCTCACATAGATATACTCCTGCTAGCTTTGTTTGAGCTAGTGCAGTGTCTGTGGCGGCAGAGGCAGCGGCTCCAGCTATGTACCCAAGAGGTCAGGCGGGATTTTGCATAGGGCTGCAAGCTGGAGCAGCTGCCCGGGCCACTCTGGACACACTTGTATTTTTAGGCACCTGGTCAGGCAAGGGTACATCTATGCAAGCTGGGAATCACATCCCCTAGCTCAAATGTAAACATCCTTAGTCTGCAGCAAGCTGGAGTGCAAATCTATTTTGTTCTAGCTGCTCTTTTCTAACAACCCATGTGGACCCTGGTGCCAAACACTACAATTTCCTTAGTGCACTTTGACCACCCTGGTTTGAAACGGGAGTAGATGAAAGCTTACTAAGAAATGTTTAGTGTGTGGCTGCTGGGTCCACCTGGGCAGTAGTGCATGGCAGGCTAGTGCAAGGTTGATCTACACCACAGCTGGCCATGAACTACATGTTTGTATGGACACGCCTCACTGTGATACAAGAATCAGGGCTTCAAACTTAAAAACAGTGCATGTTTCAGAGACAAAAGGAACATAACAAGGCTCATCTAGATTCATCCTTCAGACTAATCCAAAGGAATTCAACATGACTCTACTAAAATAAAGACATTTCTCACCTACCTGTGCAACCCGCATTGGTCTCATCTCTCTGCTTACCAAATAATTCAATCGTGGATGGAACTGGCATATTTAACTGCTTCTTTAGCAGCCCTAGGGAGCTGGTCTTTGAGGCATCTCAGACTCCCTTATATGAATACATAATAGTTATGTTAAGGGACTACTCTCTCTCCCCTTGAAATCAGTGCCAAAACATCTGTTGGTTTCAGTGGGAGTAGACTTGGCATTTAACTTGTTTGTGTGTCTTTGGACCAGATGCCAGCTGGTGTAAATCAGTTTCCATCCCTAAAAGTCAATGGTACCAGATCCACAGATGTTGTAAATTAACATAGTAAATTAACTGAAGTCCATAAACCATGTCCCCATCTAATTCAAATTGGTGTACCTTCATTGAAGTCACTGGGGCAGATCTGCAGTTGGGGTAAATCAGTTCTTTATTGGAGTCAGTGAGCCAAATACCAGCCAACATTGCCAGATTATTTACATTAGGATCTAATGCTGCACAGCTTTATTCCTGTTTTACACTGCTGGAAATCCATTGACTATGATGAGTTGCACGAACATAAAACAGTGGTTTCATTCATTAATCATGCCCAATATTTCTTTTTTCTTCTCCAATTTCTTTTATGGTTCTAAGATCTGTGTAAATAGTACCAATGAAGTGATGCGTGAGGGACAATCTTTCAAGCCCTTATTTTTTATTCACTCCTTACCTAGCACCATTGTATAGATGCAGTTTACACCAACAGAAGGCGTTTTCTGCCAGTGTAGGAACACTATCTCCCCAAAAGATGATAGCTATGTTGACATAAACCCTCATTTTCCCCATTAATATTGTAAAATCCATTACAGGTGGTGAAAATTCAGGCCTAATTCTCCTCTCATTCAGAGGAGTAACTCAGGAGTAGCTTCATTGGAGCCACTAGGCCTGTTCATTCAAATAGTTACAAACCAGGAGTAACTCCATTGTAAAGCCAATTCACATAATCTAAATACCAATCTGGTTCTTTAGGTATTAGACCATCTTTTTGACATTAGAACTGTTAAAAAATCAAAACTGAACAAAAAGCAGGGGGGGAAACGCACAGGATTTTGTTTAAATCCTGTTTTTCAAAATTTTGAAAAATGTTAATTAACATTTCAAAGATTTCATGAAACTCTACAATAATTGACCAGCACTGTGGCTGGTCAAATAAACCCCAATGATTTCCAATGAAAACTTTATTTGAAATTTATTTGGAGTTTATTTTAATAGAAAATGAAATTTATAATGAAAAATATCATCAAAATTTTGTTCATCTCTATTTGATATTCATACAAAAACCATTTTCCTTGAGTTTCCTCAGGGCTCCTTTAAACTCCTCATTCCACAAGCTATAGATAATGGGGTTCAGTAATGGAATCACAACAGTACAGCACAGGGAAGGCATTTTGTCAACAGGTGGAGAGTGGGTGGATTTGGGTCATAAGACTCTATGACACTGTGCCACACTGTAGAGAGACACACAAACCAGACATGTATATGTATGACAAAACAAGGGGAATTGGCAGATGTGATTACAGAGCCATTGGCCATTATCTTTGAAAACTCATTGCAATCGAGGGAGGTCCCGGATGACTGGAAAAAGGCTAATGTAGTGCCTATCTTTAAAAAAGGGAAGGAAGAGGATCCTGGGAACTACAGGCCAGTCAGCCTCACCTCAGTCCCTGGAACTGTCATGGAGCAGGTCCTCAAGGAATCAATTTTGAAGCACTTAGAGGAGAGGAAAGTGATCAGGAACAGTCAGCATGGATTCACCAAGGGCAAGTCATGCCTGACTAACGTAATTGCCTTCTATGATGAGATAACTGGCTCTGTGGATGAGGGGAAAGCAGTGGACGTGTTATTCCTTGACTTTAGCAAAGCTTTTGATATAGTTTCCCACAGTATTTTTGCCAGCAAGTTAAAGAAGTATGGGCTGGATGAATGGACTATACGGTGAATAGAAAGCTGGCTAGATTATCGGGTAGTGATCAATGGCTCCATGTCTAGTTGGCAGCCAGTATCAAGCAGAGTGCTCCAAGGGTCGGTCCTGGGGCCGGTTTTGTTCAATATCTTCATTAATGATCTGGAGGATGGTGTGGATTGCACCCTCAGCAAGTTTGCAGATGACACTAAACAGGGAGGAGTGGTAGATACACTGGAGGGTAGGGACAGGATACAGAGGGACCTAGACAAATTAGAGGATTGGTCCAAAAGAAATCTGATGAGGTTCAACAAGGACAAGTGCAGAGTCCTGCACTTAGGATGGAAAAATCCCATGCACTGCTACAGACTAGGGACCGACTGGCTAAGCAGCAGTTCTGCAGAAAAGGACCTAGGGGTTACAGTGGACAAAAAGCTGGATATGAGTCAACAGTGTGCCCTTGTTGCCAAGAAGGCTAACGGCATTTTGGGCTGTATAAGTAGGGGCATTGCCAGCAGATTAAGGGATGTAATCATTCGCCTCTATTCGGCATTGGTGAGGCCTCATCTGGAGTACTGTGTCCAGTTTTGGGCCCCACACTACAAGAAGGATGTGGAAAAATTGGAAAGAGTCCAGCAGAGGGCAACAAAAATGATTAGGGGGCTGGAGCACATGGCATATGAGGAGAGGCTGAGGGAACCGGGATTATTTAGTCTACAGAAGAGAAGAACGAGGGGGGGATTTGATAGCTGCTTTCATCTACCTGAAAGGGGGTTCCAAAGAGGATGGATCTAGACTGTTCTCAGTGGTAGCAGATGACAGAACAAGGAGCAATGGTCTCAAATTGCAGTGGGGGAGGCTTAGGTTGGATATTAGGAAAAACTTTGTCACTAGGAGGGCGGTGAAGCACTAGAATGGGTTACCTAGGGGGGTGTTGGAATCTCCTTCCTTAGAGGTTTTTAAGGTTAGGTTTGACAAAGGCCTGGCTGGGATGATTTACTTGGGGATTGGTCCTGCTTTGAGCAGGGGGTTGGACTAGATGACCTCCTGAGGTCCCTTCCATCCCTGATATTCTATTATTCTATGAATTAAACACTGGGCATTAAACATGCTCTTCTTCCCAATGTTTTCAAACAGAAAAAATGTGGGGTAGCTTATTTTCCATGCCACAGCATCAAGTGCAACAGTGACCCTCATATAATAATTTGGGAATCGGCCTAAAAGTCAAGACTCCTGAGTTTGATCTGTGATCTAGATCAAGTCATGTTTCCCTAATCTATAAAATGGAGATATTGACACAGTGCAAAATTTTCAAAATTGCCAAAGGTCCAGATTTTCAAAGGTATTTAGGTGCTTAAAGAAGCAGATAGATGCCTAGAGGGATTTTCAAAAACACCTAGCTATGCAACTTCCATTGCTTTTAAAGGAAGTTAGGTTCCTAGGTGGTTTTGAAAATCCTGCCAGGTGCCTATTTGCATCTTTAGGTGCCCAAATATTTTAAAAAGTCTGAGCCCAATGATGTGGAACTTAACATCCTATTTTCAAAAGTGATTTAGCCACTTAGGAACCTAAAACTCATTGATTTTCCATTAAATTTAGACTGCTATGTTCCTAGGGGCCAGATTTTAAATGTATGTAGGAGCCTAATACACGGCTCCTAAATACCTTTAAAAATCTGGCCCTAAATTACTTTTGAAAATAGAACATAGGCTCCTAAGCCACTTACACACTTCTGAAAATTTTAACCATACCATTTAAAAATCCAGGTGCTTTTGCTATCCACAGATAGAAGGGATTTAAAATGGCTAAGATTAAGGCTGAGAATGTTAGAAGTATTTAGGCATCTATTTGGGATTTTCAAAAATACCCAATTGCCTCAAACTCATTGATTTCAATGAGTGTTAACTGCCTAAATGCAGTTTTGAAGATCCCACAAGGCATGTAAATACTGTAGTAAAATGAGACCCTGAGACATAAACCCTTGGTATCAGAGGCCCGGTATGAGGCCTGAGGCCTGAACTGAAGTAATGGTCAAGACATTGCTAACATAAAGCAAAGTTAGGCCATGAGCCAGAGGCAGGCCCTGCTCACAGAAGTTGGCAAGAGGAAGGCTGCTAAAAGCACGTATACACATGTAAGCAATAATAAGATGAACATATGCCAGGACAGCACCAGAACAGCCTGGTACGAACACATCCCACACAGATAACAAGGAACAGGCAGACCCAGCCTAAAGACAGTATAAAAGGACAATATGATGGATAGACAATACGATGGATAGACTTGTTTGTTCGAACCAACCTCTACCAGAAGAAAGGCAACATCCTAATGCATAGAGGGGCTGTACCTCAATGCGTTCAATGATGTGTAACTTGTTTGTACCTGTGTGTAAGAATGCATCCCTAAGTGGACGTCTTTGTCCGGCCTAGGGGGCAGTGGAAAATCCTGCCACTGACTGAGTCGGTACATTGTCAGGGAGCACATATGTACTAGCAGAACTGTAGACACCTGATCCGGGGAACTAGAGACTGTTTCGTCTGACAATATACCTTGCCGGGTGCCTTCATACTTTATTAGAGTCTGTGGTCATTGGGGGTTCTCTCGGGGTCTGCTGTGCCAGTGATCTGCAGAGCTGGGGCAGCACTCAGAGGGAACACACACACGCAGCCGACTGTTATCAACATTGAACAGAGCAGAGCACACACACATCTGACAACAAATACCTTTAAAAAATCTGGCCCTAAATGCATTAATTTGACTTAAACTCCCTTTCTTTCCATTGCCTTCTAGAGGTTGTCTGGGCTAATTAGTAAAACATTCAACTCAGGAGATGGGAGTTCCCAGCTCTGCTGAAGAACCTGGAGCAAGTATTTTGGGGCCAGATTTTAAAAGTATTTGGACACCTAGTGAGATTTTAAAAAGCACGTAGGCACCTAACACCCACTGATTTCAGGGCATACTCCCTAAATGTGCCTCTATCTTGTTTAGGTGCCCCCTCCCCAAAGTCCCTGCCCACCATACAACTTCTAACAGAGTTGATGACATGGGTGTTTCTAAATATGGTTTGTGCCTGCATGCTCCATGCTTAGGATGGCATTTTCAATTGAGCCTAGGGGATTTTGGAGTCCAAATCCCATTGGCCTTCCTTTGCCATTTTGAAAATCCCACCCTATATATTCAAAAGTGACAAGAGATTTGGAGTGCCTTAATGGAGACACCTTAAAGGGGCCTGATCCCCTGGGGATCAGGATCCTTTTCAGGCATCTCAGTGTAGGCTGCCAATTACTGAGGCCCCCTGAATCACTAGTCATTTCTGAAAACCCAGGCCAATGGTTGCTAACATTATGTCACCCCTATCTGATGCATGAGCTGGCCAGTGCTTTTCTTCCCATAAGTGATCTGTCACACTGATTTTCTGCAGTGGAGAAAGCATTTTCTAATCATGTCCTTGACCCATATGTCCAGTCCTTCCTTCCAGCACTCTGTGCACTAGGTCATCTCATAGGGGTTTACCCCATGTACAGATCTATGTGTAAGTCCTTCTGGAATACCTTCCCATCTCAGGCATTATGGGATAGCTGCACAAATTTTCCCACAATGGATTAGTACATACACACACTGTGCAACAAACAGTTGTGATGGCTAAAGTGTGGGCCCAAAATGAATCATGTGACAGGTGGAACTGACTATGGTGACCATGAAGTGGACAGAGCTTCAGGGTGGGAGGGGAGCTGTGTCTCTGTGTCAATGCGCTCCTGGCTTCTCAGCTAAACCTGCATGCAAGGCTGTTTAATTAGAGTTAACTGTGATGTCGAGTTAGCCTGGGCTTTTCCAAGAGACCTAAGGGAGTACGGCATCTAACATCATTGCAAGTCAATGGGAAACAGATGCTTAATTCCCTTAATCCATTGAAAAAATCCCAGTCTCTTCTTTTTTTTATGTGGACATCTTTATAAGAACATAAGCGATGCTATATTGGGTCAGTCTATGGTCCATCTTGCCCAGTATCCTGTCTCCCCCAATCGTAGGGAGTGTACAGAAAAGGGGCATTACCCCTCTCTTCCACTCCTGGCTTCTGGTAGTCAGAAGTTTAGGGTCACCCCGAACATGGGGTTGCATCCCTAACCATCTTGGCAATAGCCATTGATGGACATATCCTCCACGAACTCCATCATTCCACTGTGAACTAGTCTGAGACCCTGCAATTCATCTCACATGAGCAATTCTACAGACTTCACTGCTGCCGTGCCCTGTTCAAATGACAAATTAGCATTCTTCTGAGCGACATAGCCTCAGAGATAATGGCTCTGCAGTCAGCATTTGAAATGGGGATTGATGTACTGGAAAAAGGCTTCTTATCTATCCAGCTTAGGTATACATAATGTGCCCATCACCTTGGTATCTAAGCTTAAAAGCTACCTGATCTAGTGTCCATGTGGACTTTTATTATAATAATGTTATTGATCTGTATAACTTGTATCAATGTATCCCTTCAAAATTAAGCTCTGCTAATCAGCTAACAATGAATGGTGGTTAATTATAATGGGTCCCACTGGGCATTATTAAAAAGTCTTTGCAGAGATCCTGAAACAGAGTTTCAACTTCAAACAGGTTGCAGAGGGGATTGTTAAAACTCAGCAGGCTGAATTGGTGTAGCACTACTGGAGTCCACAAAGTTGTATCCAGGATGAATTTGGCCCATGGCATTAAATGCCTAGCAACAGACGATGCTTATGGACTTTGCGGTGGTAATTAAGGATAAAACAAAATTGATGTAACATTAAGCAACTAAAAGTGACCGTCTGAGAAACAAGAAGCACAAAACTGTCTGGAAAAGATCCTTAGCTGGTGTTGGTATTGCGCCATGGTAGTCAATTGAGCTATGTTAATTTTCATCAGCTGAGGATCCGACCCATTAAGTGCAGTAGAATTGATGGAAGACTTCATTCTCACAAGAGGAATATCCCCAACGCACCTCCTCACTGAGTCCCAGAGTAGCAAGTGGTGGAGCTGTCTTTGGAGACGGACAATTAGTCTTCAGAAGAGCCAAAACAGTTATTAACTATGGATAGTCATTACTCCAAAGGGCAGCAAGGGGAATCCAGACAGATCTATGTAAACATCAGGGGGCCAAAATCATCCCTGGAGTGATGCCATTCTAGGTAGTGGGATTACACCAGAGATGAGTTTGGCCCTAAATGCTTTTAGGAGAACCCTCAGAACAGCTAAGGGGCTGCACGGCTCAGGGAACGGGTTGCACATGGTGTTTCAAATCTATGTCACACTGGTTAATATCTGTTCACTAGGATGCTAGTGACCAGTTGTGGGTGCTAACAGGGTTAGATTGTCAACCCCTTCCACACACTGGAGAATAGTTACTCAGGCAAATAGTTCCTTTGAAATCAAGGGAGCTAATGATGAGAGTAATTGTTTGCCAGTTTGAGCAAAGGATTCACAATCTGGCCTTTATTTAGCACTGCAGCCACTAGCAATTTAAAAGTCCAGTTCTGCCTTCCTTACTCACATGGAATAGTACCTCACTCTGTGATTAGTCCTACTGATTTCAACAGGACTACCAATGGAGTAAGATACTACTCCATGTGTGATGTTGCCAAGGGGCAACATCTGGCTGGTGGGGCTGGTGGCAGAACCAGGCTCATGGTTTTGGTGGCCTTTGCAGGATAGATTCTTGGCTTGGATGTAGTGTAGTTCTTGTGGGGCACTTATTTCATACTGCAGAAAACTGGTTCAGCTCTTTAAAGGATAGCTGCTTCCATGCTCTGCTCTTGCCATCCTAAGGATGACATCCTGCCTTGCTGCATGATGAAGGTGTGACGGGTTGTATCACAGAAACCCCCTGCCACCTGATCTGCCAAGACTACCTCTGCTCCTGTTTTCCCTGCCAGCTCAGGACTCCAGCAAACTGTCTTGCTGAGCCAGACACTTCCATCTGCTCCAACAAAGACCCAGGGTCTGAATTACTTGCACCAAAGCTGCAGGTTTACCTGAAAACAGCTCACAGAAGTGTGCTTGTCTTTAGCACTCAGATGCCCAACTCCCAATGGGGTCTAAACACAAATAAATCCGTTTTACCTTGTATAAAGCTTATGCAGGGTAAACTCATAAATTGTTCGCCCTCTATAACATTGATAGAGAGATATGCACAGTTGTTTGCTCCCCCAGGTATTAATACATACTCTGAGTTAATTAATAAGTAAAAAGTGATTTTATTAAATACAGGAAGTAGGATTTAAGTGGTTCCAAGTAGTAACAGACAGAACAAAGTAAGTCACCAAGCAAAATAAAATAAAATGCACAAATCTATGTCTAATCAAACTGAATACAGATAAGATCCTCACCAGTTCCAGAATGCTCCCTTTTATGGACTAATCTCCTTTTAGCCTGGGTCCAGCAATCACTCACACCCCTTTGTTCCAGTTTCTTCCAAGTATCCTGGGGGGGTGGAGAGGCTCCCTCTTTAGCCAGCTGAAGACAAAATGGAGGGGTCTCCCAGGTGTTTAAATAGACTTTCTCTTGTGGGTGGAGACCCCCTCCTCAATCCTATGCAAAGTCCAGCTCCAAGATGGAGTTCTGGAGTCACCTGGGCAAGTCACATGTCCATGCATGACTCACAGTCTTTACAGGCAGAAGCCATTGTTCACATGGTATCTTGTATGTCTCCAGGAAGTCTTCTTATGTGGATTGGAGCATTCCAAGATGCATTGTTCCCCAAGTGCTTCCTGATCGGGTACTTAACCTTGCGAATTCCTTCCTAAAGAAGCTGACCAAATGCCTCACAAAGCTTACTTAGAAATTAAGCAAGTATACGGCCAATATTCTTAACCTCAAGTACAAAATGATATATGTGTACAAATAGGATGAATAGATATAGTAGACCATAACCTTTACAGAGATATGTTACATGGCACAGGCAGCACAAAACACATTCCAGTTATGTCATATTCCCATAAAGCCTTATGGGAGGTCCCATCACAGAAGGCTTCGTATTATTCCTTCACATTGCAGTGGTGCCTAAATGCTCCAATAGAGACTGGGGGAAGTCTGTTCCAGAGAGGAAGGCTTGCCCAGTAATTAGGGCATTTGCCTAAGATTTGGGAGACCTCAGATCAAGTCTTGGCTCTACCAGAGGCTCCCTTTCTGACTTTGGGCAACTTATGTATGAGACAGATTTTTTAAAGTATTCAGGTGCCTAAAGATGCAGACAGGTGCCTAATGGGATTTTCAATGGCACCTACCTAGGTTTCTAATTCCCATTAAATGTCAATGAGATGGGAAGCTAGGTGCTTTTGAAAATCTTACTAGGCACCTAAATATCTTTAGAAAGCTGGCCCTCAGGCTCAGTTCCACAATTGTACAATGGGGACAATAGCACTGCCATAGCACACGGGCCTGTTGTGAGGATACAGCAAACAAAAAGAAGTACTTCTTCACACAACAGACAACCTGTGGAACTCATTGCCAGGGGGTGTTGTGAAGGCCAACACTATAACTAGGTTCAGAAAAGATGTGAGGGAGATTCCTGAACCTGAGCCATTCTTTCTAGGTGACAAATCTGAGGAACTGTCCAAGATTGAGGTGTCATTAGAGGAGGTTATGGAACAAATTAATATATTAAACAGTAATAAGTCACAAGGATCAGATGGTATTCACCCAAGCGTTCTGAAGGAATACTAATTGTGTTATGTAACCTATCATTTAAATCGATTTCTGTACCAGATGATTGGAGCATAGCAAATGTGACACCAATTTTTTTAAAATGCTCGAAAGGTGACCCTGGAAATTACAGGCCGGTAAGCCTAACTTCAGTACCAGGCAAATTGGTAGAAACTATAGTAAAGAACAGAATTATCAGACATAGATGAACACGATTTGTTGGGGAGGAGTCAATACAGTTTTTGTAAAGGGAATTCATGCCTCACCAATCTACTAGAATTCTTTGAGTGGGTCAACAAGCATGTGGACAAAGGGGATCCAGTGGGTATAGTGTACTTAAATTTTCAGAAAGCCTTTGACAAGGTTCCTCACCAAAGGCTCTTAAGCAAAGTAAGCTGTCATGGGATAAGAAGGAAGGTCCTCTGACGGATCAGTAACCGGTTAAAAGATAGGAAACAAAGGGTAGGAATAAATGGCCAGTTTTCAGAATGGAGAGAAGTAAATAGTGGTGTCCTCCAGGGGTCTGTTTTGGGACCAGTACTGTTCAACATATTCATAAATGATCTGGAAAAAGGGGTAAACAGTGAGGTGGCAAAATTTGCAGATGATACAAAAGTACTCAAGATAGTTAAGTCCAAAGCAGACTGCCAAGAGTTACAAAGGGATCTCACTAAATTGGGTGACTGGGCAAGAAAATGGCAGATGAAATTCAATGTTGATAAATGCAAAGTAATGCACATTGGAAAAGATAATCCCAACTATACATATACAATGACGGGGTCTAAATTAGCTGTTACCACTCAAGAGAGATCTTGGAGTCATTGTGGATAGTTCTCTGAAAACATCCACTCAATGTGCAGCGGCAGTCAAAAAAGTAAACAGAATTTTGGGAATCATTAGGAAAGGGAGAGATAACAAGACAGAAAATATCATATTGCCTCTATATAAATGCATGGTACGCCCACATCTTGAATACTGCATGCAGATATGGTCATCTCATCTCGAAAAAGAAGATATATTGGAAGTGGAAATGGTTCAGTAAATGGCAACAGAAATGGGGTATGAAACAGCTTCCATATGAGGAGAGATTAATAACACTGGGCTTTTTCAGCTTGGAAAAGAGACGACTAAGGGGGATCTGATTGAGGTCTATAAAATCATGACTGGTGTGGAGAAAGTAAATAAGGAAGTTTTATCTACTCCTTTTAATAACACAAGAATGAGGGGTCAGCAAATGAAATTAATAGGCAGCAGGTTTAAAACAAACAAAAGAAAATATTTCTTCACACAACGCACAGTCAACTTGTGGAACTCTTTGCCAGAGGATGTTGTGAAGGCTAAGACTATAACAGGGTTCAAAAAAGAACTAGCTAAATTCATGGAGGATAGGTCTAGCCAGGATGGGCAGGGATGGTGTCCCTAGCCTCTGTTTGCCAGAAGCTGGGTATGGGCAACAGGATGGATCACTCACTGATTGCCTGTTCTGTTCATTCCCTCTGAAGCACCTGGCAGTGGCCACTGTCGGAAGACAGGATACTGGGCTGGATGGACCTCTGGTCTGGCCCACTATGGCCATTCTTATGTTCTGAAAATTATTACAGATTTTAAGGTGTTCAGATGCTGTGGTAAATGTGGGTGATACCTGATCTAGATAGTGAGAGTCCCTGAGACATGACAATCTGCAAGACACTCAGAAGCACTGGAGAAAGAAGTCTACCCCATCAATGGGGAATGGAGGAGGGCACTGAAAGATTGAGGCTGGGGTTTTCAAAGGAGGTGAGCTAGGTGTCCAACTCTCATTGAAATTCAACAGGAGCACTGCTTAGGACTGTGAAGTCTATCCCTGACCTCCTCCCGATGGGTTAAGTAAACTCATCTAACCAAGTTCAGGAGGCTCTGGACAGACAAAGGAACTTGAAGGGAGATAAAATTTCTTCTCCTGAAAACAGAGGGAGGGAAACATAGGGACTGTGGTGCAGCAGACTGAACCCTGTTGGGAGTGAAAGCAAATATAGGCCTGAGAGAAGCCTGCTGTGAATTTTAAGAGACTCTTCTAAAATATTTAGCAGCATAGCCATAAGTAGAACTGCACATGTGTAAGACATGGCAGAGTAATCATGTCTGTGAGTGTCATAAACAGACAGTTAAGGGTTAATTCCTCTTTTACCTGTAAAGGGTTAAGAAGTTCACATAGCCTAGCTGACACCTGACCAGAGGAACCAATGGGGGAACAAGATGTTTTCAAAGAGGGAGGAGGGAAATCAGTCTTTTGTCTGTTCAGAAAAGTTTTGTGCCGGAGTGAAGGATCCAGGAATCAGCCAACTAACATTTCTTAAAAGTAGTAAGTGTTTAGAGAAGGAATGTATTAGATTATGTTTATTTTCTTTTGTGACTTCTTTTTGCATAGAGGGAGAATCAAATTGGGTTTCTTTGTGTAACTAAAGTTTTGCCCAGAGGGACATCTTCTGTGTTTTGAATCTGTTGTCTGTGAGAGTAGCTTGCATGCTAATCTCACAGAGGTATTCCTTTCACCCTTTTTCTTTAATTAAAAGTCTTCTTTTAAGAACCTGATTGATTTTTCCTTGTTTTAAGATCCAAGTGTTTTTTGGATCTGGGCTCACCAGGAATTGGTGGGAGGTGAATCAGTCTCAATCCTGCCAGGAAGGGGGATAAAGACTGGGGAAATATTTGGGGGCAAGACAGAGTTTCCAAATGACTCTCCCATAAACTTTTGTTTAAAAAATTTGGTGGTGGCAGCTACTAGATCTAAACTGGTAAATAAGCTTAGGGGTTATCTCATGCAGGTCCCCACATCTGTACCCTAAAGTTCAGAGTGGGGGTGATACCTTGACAGTGAGGAAAATAAAAAATAAAATAACTAAAAAGCTAGAAAAGACCGGTGTGAACTCACACTAAACCTGTACTGACGGAGGAGGAGAGTTAACATGGAAATGAGAGACTAATACGTATGTAAAAGAAAAGAAAAAATTACAAAAAGTATAAATACGTCCGTGTAACAAAGGGAGGTTGAAGCTGTATTGTCCGGTGCTGCAGGCGACTGTAATAAAATAGTCCGGATTTGCATCCCACTTGTATTTGATCATCACTTGCTGAGTGTTTTTCTTTAATAAAGATTTCTTAGACCCATCTGCTGAGCAAGTGAATCTGACTCCAACAGTACCAGAACGGGGTGTGTCTCTGGATAAACAAAGCCAACCTAACCTCACACAAATGCATGTAGGCCATTTGTTGTGTTGAAACCCCTTTTTTCTTATTGTCGAGATTAAACAGTACTTTCTTTGGAAAAAGCTATTTTCTGTCATTCTGTTCACACTGGTCACAGCTCCAAAAGGGAAGTCCTGCAGGGAAGCCAAATCCAGTCAGCCCTGCAGAGTAATCCTGGTTGGTACACAGGGGATGCACCCCAAGGATCCAGTATAAAGAGTGGGAGAATTGTGTGATTTGCTCCATAGAGATGAAGGTTCAGCATTTGCCATCTGGAAGAATGCACTCAGGGAAACTGAGAGGGGTCAAAGGTGCATCTAGCCTTGAACTGTGACATCCTGAAAGATAGGATTGACTTAAATTTCCATTTCCAAAGAAATGGAACTACTTTGACGTATTTATCAAGAGCTTAGCATGGATTCAAAACAAGAATCTTAACCACGCATTTCATTTTGCCCTTTACAGCTGGTGACAGACTCAAATTTAACATTTTCCACAAGACGATTCATGTCCCAATAATAAAACTCTTTGGCTAGCAATTTCCATTGTTTCTCCTTTTATAATATGTCTACCTAGTTATCACTTGCTTGTGGTTTCAGTTACAACGTTATTAGCCAATCCCAGTCATAAAAACAACCTTAAAATTCTGGCTCTTAAACATATTTTTCCTCTATAAGCAATATCTTTCTACTTATTAGTAAAGTATTTATTACTTTTCCAAAGCTTCAGGAAGTCTTGCCTATATGATAACAGTTCCATTAGCATCTTGGAGGTTTAGGCCTATATGCTAACAAAGTTGACATTTGGAAAGACCAGCAATCTTCTTGTTAGTTTTGGGTTATGCAAAGTTTTGTGCTGTAGCAGCTGTGGATGCGAGGGAGTTGTCTGACCAGCAGGAGAGTTTTCTCTGAGGCATGGACTATGATGAAAGTCCATATTTGAGGCAGAGTTGCTCCCTGCGAACTGTGCATTGGTGTTTTGTCTGGGATTCCTAAAAGAAGGGATTGCCTGCATGCTGTTTGTGACCACCTCTGTTCCAGGATTGAAAGCTAGTGTAAATAAATGCATCCAGACTCCAGATCACCGATTGCTCTGCCAATGGGTATCCAGCCTTCAAAGCCCTGGATTTCTGATAGCAGCAGAGCAACAGGGCAACACTAGTGTCAGACCAGGACACTGATGTTGGAAGAAAGAGATACAATATTGATGTTACCATATACCTATTTTCCTGTCCAGTGTTCTCCTCAGGGCCTCCTTCAACTTCTTGTTACTCAGGCTATAGATAATGGGGTTTAACATAGGAGTAATGACCGTGTAGGAGAGAGACAGAAGTTTCTTGGTGTTGGGTGAGTAGCTTGATTTGACCCGGAGGTATGACAGACTTCCTGTGCCATACAACAGAGTAACCACCATGAGGTGAGAGGAGCAAGTAGAGAAGGCTTTGTGTCTTCCCTCTGCTGACTTCACCTTCAGCACAGTGTGGAAGATACAGATATAGGATACTAGGATCAGCACAAATGGGGACATGATAATTATAATAGTAGCTGTGAGGGAATATATCTCAAACTGATAGGTATCTGCACACACCAGCTCTAGCACTGGTGGGCCATCACAGAAGAAGTGGTTCACTTCATTGGCCCTGCAGAATGGAAAAGTAAAGAGCCATGTGGTCTGCAAAGTCCCCACAGGAATCCCAGAGATCCATGAGGCCAGCACTATCTGGAGGCAGACCCTCCTGTTCATGACAATGGTGTAGCACAGCGGGTTGCATATGGCCACATAGCGGTCGTAGGCCATGGCGGCCAGGAAGAAGCACTCCGTTGTGCCAAAGGAGAAGAAGAAATACATTTGTGCCACGCATCCGGAGAAGGAGATGGATTTATTCTCAGAAACGAGGTTCACCAGCAGTTTAGGGACAATGACTAAGGTGAAGCAGATCTCCAGGAAGGACAAGTTCCGCAGGAAGAAGTACATGGGGGTGTGGAGGGCAGGGTCCACCATTGTTATGAGGATGATGAGGATATTTCCCAACAGGGTTATGATGTAAAGAAGCAGGAGCACCACAAAGAGCAGAAGCTGGAGCTGGAGGAGGTTGGAGAAGCCCAGGAGAATGAACTCAGTGACCATGCTCTGATTTGACCAGGACATTCTTCTAAGCATTTTTAATCTGGAGTTCAAATGAATGAGTCAGACATATCAACAGGGTCGCACAGGTGTATCTGAGAGAAAAATCTTTCTTTCCTAGAGGGGACACCTCCTCTTTTTGTAGACCTCTCCTTGCAGGAGGACACTCAGTGTTTTTTAGTGGAATTTCCTCTGTAGACGGGTGGGAATTTAGGCAGTGGATGGATATATTTATTCAGTGCATGAGCAGAATGGACCATTTCTGAATTGCCCAGTTCAGGAGCCCATTTGTCGTCCAGAGCTGCACTCAGGATAGCCGAAAATCTGAAAGGAAATTTGACTCCTAAGTATAGGCATTAGGATGTCTATTCTCTGTAATTAGGGTGAGAGGAGAAGATACCAGGTTGCTTGAATATCTGTGTCCTGCAAGGTAGAAACAAAAACAGATAACAGTTTAGCTTTAATTGAAATTAAATTAAATTAAATTTGCGCTGATTAGGCCTAAACCGGAGTATTGTGTCCAGTTCTGGGCGCCACATTTCAGGAAAGATGTGGACAAATTGGAGAAAGTCCAGAGAAGAGCAACAAAAATGATTAAAGGTCTAGAAAACATGCCCTATGAAGGAAGGTTGAAAAAAATAGGTTTGTTTAGTCTGGAGAAGAGAAGACGGAGAGGAGACACTATAAAATTTTTCAAGTACATAAAAGGTTGTTACAAGGAGGAAGGAGGTAAATTGTTCTTGTTAACTTCTGAGGATAGGATAAGAAGCAATGGGCTTAAATTGCAGGAAGGACTGTTTAGGTTGGACAGTAGGAAAAACTTCCTGTCAGGGTGATTAACTACTGGAATACATTGCGTAGGAAGATTGTGGAATTTCCGTCACTGGAGATTTTTCAAAGTGAGTTAGACAAATACCTGTCAGGGATGGTCTAGAGAATACTTAGTCCTGCAATGAGTGCAGGGAATTGGACTAGATGACCTCTCAAGTCCTATGATTTTATGATTCTATTATTCTAAATGCTTCTTGACTTCCTGAGCTGGTTGGAAAAATTTTTGTTTGTTTGTTTATTTGTTGGTTTGTTTGTTTGTTTCCCATGGAAAATTTCAAATTTTCATTTTTATCAACATTTCCAGCTGTAAATTTTAACTATTTGCAAGAAAACCCAAAACTGAAATTGGTTTGGGTTTTTTTGGAACAAAAACTCTAATATTATTGGCTATAAGCAGAAAATATTTCTGCCTAAAACCTAAAATAATGTTTTTGTTTTGTCAAATATGTTCAATGTTCTAACAAAACAAATGATATTTTTGAGGAAAGCAGACATTTTCCAATGTTCTATTAAAAAAAGTTTTAGATGGAATTTTTTTTACCAGACTTTCTTAATATCTAGAATAATAGGAGTCCAAGTGATTTTGGTCAGCAATTCCCCAAAGTATCTTTAAGGCAACAGTTGTTAATGGAACATTTAGAGCAGTTCTGCAAAGGGTAATTTGCTCACCTTGGGCTGGCTTACCTACATAAGAACATAAGAACATAAGAAAAGCCGTACCGGGTCATACCAAAGGTCCATCTAGCCCAGTATCTGTCTACCGACAGTGGCCAATACCAGGTGCCCCAGAGGGAGTGAACCTAACAGGCGATGATCAAGTGATCTCTCTCCTGCCATCCATCTCCATCCTCTGACGAACAGAGGCTAGGGACACCATTCTTACCCATCCTGGCTAATAGCCATTTATGGACTTAGCCACCATGAATTTATCCAGTCCCCTTTTAAACATTGTTATAGTCCTAGCCTTCACAACCTCCTCAGGTAAGGAGTTCCACAAGTTGACTGTGCGCTGCGTGAAGAAGAACTTCCTTTTATTTGTTTTAAACCTGCTGCCTATTAATTTCATTTGGTGACCCCTAGTTCTTGTATTATGGGAATAAGTAAATAACTTTTCCTTATCCACTTTCTCAACATCACTCATGATTTTATATACCTCTATCATGTCCCCCCTTAGTCTTCTCTTTTCCAAGCCGAAGAGTCCCAGCCTCTCTAATCTCTCCTCGTATGGGACCCTCTCTAAACCCCTAATCATTTTAGTTGCCCTTTTCTGAACCTTTTCTAGTGCTAGAATATCCTTTTTGAGGTGAGGAGACCACATCTGTACACAGTATTCGAGATGTGGGCGTACCATGGATTTATATAAGGGCAATAATATATTCTCTGTCTTATTCTCTATCCCCTTTTTAATGATTCCTAACATCCTGTTTGCTTTTTTGACCGCCTCTGCACACTGCGTGGACATCTTTAGAGAACTATCCACAATGACGCCAAGATCTTTTTCCTGACTCGTTGTAGCTAAATTAGCCCCCATCATGTTGTATGTATAGTTGGGGTTATTTTTTCCAATGTGCATTACTTTACATTTATCCACATTAAATTTCATTTGCCATTTTGTTGCCCAATCACTTAGTTTTGTGAGATCTTTTTGAAGTTCTTCACAATCTGCTTTGGTCTTAACTATCTTGAGTAGTTTAGTATCATCTGCAAACTTTGCCACCTCACTGTTTACCCCTTTCTCCAGATCATTTATGAATAAATTGAATAGGATTGGTCCTAGGACTGACCCTTGGGGAACACCACTAGTTACCTCTCTCCATTCTGAGAATTTACCATTAATTCCTACCCTTTGTTCCCTGTCCTTTAACCAGTTCTCAATCCATGAAAGGACCTTCCCTTTTATCCCATGACAGCTTAATTTACGTAGGAGCCTTTGGTGAGGGACCTTGTCAAAGGCTTTCTGGAAATCTAAGTACACTATGTCCACCGGATCCCCCTTGTCCACATGTTTGTTGACCCCTTCAAAGAACTCTAATAGATTAGTAAGACACGATTTCCCTTTACAGAAACCATGTTGACTCTTGCTCAAGAGTTTATGTTTTTCTATGTGTCTGACAATTTTATTCTTTACTATTGTTTCAACTAATTTGCCCGGTACCGACGTTAGACTTACCGGTCTGTAATTGCCGGGATCACCCCTAGAGCCCTTTTTAAATATTGGCGTTACATTAGCTAACTTCCAGTCATTGGGTACCGAAGCCGATTTAAAGGACAGGTTACAAACCTTAGTTAATAGTTCCGCAACTTCACATTTGAGTTCTTTCAGAACTCTTGGGTGAATGCCATCTGGTCCCGGTGACTTGTTAATGTTGAGTTTATCAATTAATTCCAAAACCTCCTCTAGTGACACTTCAATCTGTGACAGTTCCTCAGATTTGTCACCTACAAAAGCCAGCTCAGGTTGGGGAATCTCCCTAACATCCTCAGCCGTGAAGACTGAAGCAAAGAATCCATTTAGTTTCTCCGCAATGACTTTATCATCTTTAAGCGCTCCTTTTGTATTTTGATCATCAAGGGGCCCCACTGGTTGTTTAGCAGGCTTCCTGCTTCTGATGTACTTAAAAAACATTTTGTTATTACCTTTGGAGTTTTTGGCTAGCCGTTCTTCAAACTCCTCTTTGGCTTTTCTTATTACACTCTTGCACTTAAGTTGGCAGTGTTTGTGCTCCTTTCTATTTGCCTCACTAGGATTTGACTTCCACTTTTTAAAGGAAGTCTTTTTATCTCTCACTGCTTCTTTTACATGGTTGTTAAGCCACGGTGGCTCTTTTTTAGTTCTTTTACTGTTTTTCTTAATTTGGGGTATACATTGAAGTTGGGCCTCTATTATGGTGTCTTTAAAAAGGGCCCATGCAACTTGCAGGGATTTCACTTTAGTCACTGTACCTTTTAACTTTTGTCTAACTAACCCCCTCATTTTTGTATAGTTCCCCCTTTTGAAATTAAATGCCACAGTGTTGGGCAGTTGAGGTGTTCTTCCCACCACAGGGATGTTGAATGCTATTGTATTATGGTCACTATTTCCAAGCGGTCCTGCTATAGTTACCTCTTGGACCAGTTCCTGCGTTCCACTCAGGATTAAATCTAGAGTTGCCTCTCCCCTTGTGGGTTACCTGTTTCTTTTAGTGACTGTATCCATACTTAGCTACTTTTCTAGGCTCTTCATTGCAAAGAAGAACCAGTAGGTTCAACCTGAAAACATTTGCTTCTAATAAATTCCTAATTTCAAGAAACATTGAGAAAACACTATAATTTCCCCCTTTTATATTATTTGTTCCAAGAGCATGCCATTCTAACCCATGAGGAGGATCTTATATTGGGACTTGCAAATGGAGAGAATCAA
The DNA here is from genome assembly GCA_003942145.1 of Platysternon megacephalum. Taxonomy (NCBI): domain Eukaryota; kingdom Metazoa; phylum Chordata; order Testudines; family Platysternidae; genus Platysternon; species Platysternon megacephalum. The sequence goes on from QXTE01000251.1 coordinate 1,767,460, forward strand.
TCTTAAATCAATAGGAATTTGGATTGAGTGAGGATGAAAAAGTAGTTCTAATATTTAGTTGAACTTCTTAAAGCAGATGGTGTCCTGGTCCATTTCTAGGGCTCCTGGGCTCCCCAGCAATAGCGATCAATAATAATAATATTAATAACAATAATCATAACAATAAAAAATCCATTTAAAATACATCATTGCTTAACATGGATGCTAAAATCCTGCAGCCTTAATTATGATACTTATCTACTGAAAGACAAAACATATGTACTCACTACCAGATATACCATAGCCTTGATCTTAAAATACATTGGAATCTACCTGTTTGCAGTTATTTGAAGCAACCACATACAGTAACTCCTCATTTAACATTGTAGTTATGTTCCTGAAAAATGCGACTTTCCGCAAAACGATGTTAAGCTAATCCAATTTCCCCATAAGAATTAAGGTAAATGGGGGGGGGGGGGGCGCTAGGTTCCAGGGAAATTTTTTTCACCGGACAAAAAACTATATATATTGTATATATTGCATATAAATTGTTTGTTTAAAACTTATACTGTGTGTGTGGATAGATAGATAGATAGATAGATAGATAGATAGATAGATAGATAGATAGATAGATAGATACACACAAAATATGTTTTAAACAAACAATTGAATACTGTACACAGCAATGATGATTGTGAAGGTTGCTTGAGGTGGTGAAGTTAGAGGGTGGAAGAGGGTGGGATATTTCCCAGGGAATGCCTTGCTGCTAAATGATTAACTAGCATTCGGCTGAGCCCTCAAGGGTTAACACATTGTTATGTAGCCTCACACTCTACAAGGCAGCACGAATGGAGGGAGGGGAGACAGCATGGCAGACAGAGACACACACCCTGTGTGTGGGAGAGAGAGAGAGAGATGTGCATTGCCCCTTTAAGAATGCTGACCCCACTCTAGGTACATTGCCTTTAAAAAAATCAGGAAGTTGAGACAGCAGCTGCGGCCAGCAAGCTCTCTCCATCCTGAGCCCTGTCCTGTCTCCACCCTGCTCTATATGGAGAAGGGGTAAGCGGGGGGCAGGAGTAGGGGGGAGGGGGACACCCTAAAATTAGCCCCACTCTTCCGCACTCCCCTGCACAGCAAGCAGGAGGCTCCCGGGAGCAGCTCCAAGGCAGAGGGCAGGAGCAGCACAAGGCAGGGGGGCGGGGGGGGACAGCTGAACTGCCGGCAATTGGTAGCCTGCGGGGAGCTGATAGGGGGGCTGCCGGTCCACCCAGGTTCTAAGCCCCCACCAGCTAGCTGCAACGGGCTGCTCTTCCTGCAAGCAGTGGACAAAGCAGGCAGCTGCCAAACAACATTATAAGGGAGCATTGCACAAATTTAAATGAGCATGTTCCCTAATTGATCAGCAATGTAACAACGAAACAACATTAACCGGGACGACTTTAAGTGAGGAGTTACTGTATTTAATATAATTTTTAAAGTAAATAATAATAAATTTTAAGAAAATAAAATTTTAAGAGCTATGTTAAGCCCATCAACAATAATAGAGATTACAAAAGCACTTCTCAACAATAGTACATGATAGATAGATAGATAGATAGATAGATAGATAGATAGATAGATAGATAGATAGAGGGGGTGGATGGGGATAGATAGATAGATAGATAGATAGATAGATAGATAGATAGATAGATAGATAGATAGATAGATAGATAGATAGATAGATCTGAAGAAGAGCTCTTTGAAGCTCAAAATCTTGTCTCTTCCAACAGCAAAAGCTGGTCCAATAAAAGATATTACCTCAACGCCATTCCCCACACTTTACCAGCTGTATGGCTCAGTAGATGAATCCAGTGTCCTGGGCTCACTGTCCAGAAATAGAATAACCTTAGTTGTATCTATCTTAACACTCAGTTGTAGCTGAACCTAACCCAATAGATGGTGAGCACCAGCCAACTCCCTTGCAGGCTACATTGTGACAGCAATGCTGAAAAGATCCTCTTCTAAACATAAGACCAACTCCCTGATGTTTCTCATGAAACATACAGAATAGTCTTACCGTATAGGTTATCTTATGAGCTACGAATCCTAACCACACTTGAATGCCTCAAATCACAGCCTGCCTAAAATAGTCTTTCCCTTCATGACTCCTCCTTAGTAATTCAGGGTGAAAAGTCTGTAGTTGCTGCTCTTCAATTGCATCACCTGCTCCTGGGATGTAGCCAACAGGGGAGCTCATGCAAACAGCTTCTGCACTTGGCATTGTGTTCTGTTATGGGACAAGGACAAACCTTAATGCGGTGGAGATGAGTTCTACATCTAAAAGTGATGAAAACAAAAGTTACTCCTATCCATTGTTGGAGAAAAACAGAGTTCTCACTCGTTTGGTTGGGTGCAGCAAATCAGATACTTTATTATCTCTAGCAATTGCATGGAGGGAGAGAGCTGAACAGGTCTCTCAACAGGTAAACAATTACAGCAAGCATTTATACCTTTGTTACAGACAATAATGAGCAAGAGCTGCATTTTGTTTATACATAGGTCATCCTGATATCTTATTTTTCTCACTTATTTAGACTCTAGTCTACATTCCATCTTATCTACACAAGGTCGCAACAACTTCTCACACAGTTCTTTCCCACTCGCCTCACACAATCCTCACTTCTACAACTCTCGCGTTATTAGGGTTACAGCTAGCCTGACTCTTGCTCACAGCTAGCCTGTTTGCATTGACATCCCTGTGACGGGTTGGTTCACAGAAACCCCCTTGGGAGCTGCCAGCTGATGTGCAAAGGCTACCTCTGGTTCTATTCTCCCCTGCCAGCTACAGGTAGTTCCAGCACAATGGCCTTGCTGATAGCCAGACACACCTATCTGCTCCAGACACAGACCAGAGTCTGAACCACCTATCCCAAAGCTGCAGGTTTACCTGAGAACAGCTCACAGAAGTCTGCTTGCCTTTAACACTCAGATGCCCAATTCCCAATGGGGTCTAAACCCAGATAAATCCGTTTTACCCTGTATAAGCTTTATACAGAGTAAACTCATAAATTGTTCGCCCTCTATAACACTGATAGAGAGATATGCACAGCTGTTTGCTCCCCCAGGTATTAATACATACTCTGAGTTAATTAATAAGTAGAAAGTGATTTTATTAAATACAGATAGTAGGATTTAAGTGATTTCAAGTAGTAACAGACAGAACAAAAGAAGTTACCAAGCAAAATAAAATAAAATACGCAAATCTATGTCTAATTGCACTAAATACAGATAAGATCCTCACCAGTTCCAAAATGTTCCCTTTTACAGGCTAATCTTCTTTTAGCCTGGGTCCAGCAATCACTCACACCCCCTGTAGTTTTCAGTTTCCTTCAAGTGTCCTGTGGGGGTGGAGAGGCTCCTTCTTTAGCCAGCTGAAGACAAAATGGAGGGGTCTCCCACAGGTTTAAATAGACTGTCTCTTGTGGGTGGAGACCCCCTCCTCTCCCTCTGTAGAATCCTGTCACAGAATGGAGATTCGAAAATCACATGGGCAGGTCACATGCCCATGCATGACTCAGGACTGCAGGTAGCAGCCATTACCCACATGCTGCCTTGAACGTCCTCAGGTAGACTTCTGATGTGGATTGGAATCTTCCAAGCTCTTTTGTCTGTTAAGTGCCCCCTGACTGAACACCTAATTTGCACATTCCTTTCCCCAGAAGTCACCAAATGTTCTAACTGAGGCCCCTTAGGAATCAAGCAATTACACAGCCCATGTTCATAACTTTGAACACACAAATGGTGCCTGCATACAACTAGGGTGAACATAACTAGTAGATCATAACCTTTACATAGATATGTACCTGGCACAGGCAGCACAAAACATATTCCAGTTATGTCATATTCCCACAAAGCCTTATGGGAGGTACCGTCACACCCTCCCCCTGAACTTACTGCCAGAGACTTGGACACTGTCCATGGCGGAGGCAGTACCCGTAAAATTCCTGTTTGTCTTTGATCACACTTCTTTTCAGTACCTTGAAACCATATGTCAGTTCTAGGGGTTTTAGCCCATTTTGAGGTTCCTGATCCCCAGATGCCTGAAAACAGGTTGGGGTGTAGCATTAACAGAATGCAGACAGCAATACCTGTTAAAGTGGAGGTGTCTTGACCTTTAACCACCAAGGCCATGAGGCGGTGTGCCTCAGTTTCCCCTTCTACACAGCAGCATGGGCCTGTTATGCTTTTGCTGCTGTGCCAAGCTTCCAGTCTATTTACAGGTATAGGCTGCAAAGCAACATGCTTGTGGGGCTGTCTTGTTACCATCCCTAGCATGTACAACAGTTTTCTCCATAAATCAGGTATGTTCCATGTTTTTAGAGGGTTTACCACTAGTATGAATTCTTTTGTTTTATCCCAGAGGTGAATCAGCAAAAGACACAAGGTTAACAGCAAATCTACGGTGGACAGGTTTTGTTCACTCAATTTGACCTGTTTAGCATCTATTGCATTTTCCCAGTTCTCTGTGCCTTCTGGAAGACACTCTGATTCAGAATCTTCAGCCTCTGTGGGGAAAGCTGCTAATTCAGGCATGTGTTTGGGTCTTTGGCCAGGAAAGGGTGTACTACAACCCTGCCTGCCCTCGGCCCCTCCCTCCGGAATTTCTCTGGGCTGGTCCCCGCCCCCTGGTAGAGTTTCACTCATGCAGAGATTTCCCCCCCCCTGTCTAGGAGAGAGAGTTTCATCTCTTACAAGTGGGGTAAGAACAGCCTTTTTCAATGGGGTGCTCTGTACCCCTTTGGGCACCTCACTTTCTGTTTCCAACAGGTCAGCTGGATGGGCCCCCCCCTCCGGGAGACTTGACCCCCAGGTTTCCCTTAAAACCTGATCTACAAGAGAGGGAGCTGGCATTTTAAATGCAGGCTTTTCACCCTCCTCTTGGG
>QXTE01000251.1:1772480-1787894 GCA_003942145.1 Platysternon megacephalum
TCACTTGCCAGCACACACATATACAGGAAGACTCACAGGTAAATACAGCCATCTGCAGACAATGGCTCTGGTTAATGGGAGTCATCAAGATTCCAAACCACCATCAATGGCCCACACTTTGCATAATTACAATAGGCCCTCAGAGTTATATTTTATATTTCTAGTTTTAGATACAAGAGTGATACATTTATACAAATAGGATGATCACTCTCAGTAGATTATAAGCTTTGTGATGATACCTTTTGCAGGAAGCATATTTCAGTTACATTAAACTCACTTATGTTTTTATAAAACTATTCCAATTACATTATATTCACTTATCATGTTTTTACAAAATTATATAGACTGCACAACGTCACAATCCCCTTCAAATCCCTGTCAGTTCTTTCTCTACTTCCACACCATCCTCTGGCATCTGACATGTCTGCCTGTCTGTCTGTCCATCTCCATGCACATGTCTATCCATCTGTCCTCATGCACACATCAATCTATCTAGATATCTGTCAGTTCTCATGCACATATTTATCTATCCATCCATCCTCATGCATACATCCATCTATCAATCCATCCCCATGAACATTTCTATCTGACTATCCATACATCTCAGGCACACATCTATCTATCTATCTATCTATCTATCTATCTATCTATCTATCTATCTATCTATCTATCTACACCTTTATGCTGAATTCATCATCAAAGAACCTGGGAAAAACAGACTCTAAACTCTTTGAGGCAGGGATTGTCTCTTTATTAGATGTCCATACAGTGCCCAGCACAAAGGAATAATAGTAAGTGATTCTGAACTTGTTTGGCGTGGAGGAATTCTATTGATGTCCATTGCACAGCTGCGCGAGTGAGAGGGCAGTCTGGCACTATTATCAAGGGTGACAGAGAGCACACTCCCCTGTCACTTAGGGCTGGTCCACACTAGGGGCAGGGATCGAACTAAGATACGCGACTTCAGCTACGCAAATAGCGTAGCTGAAGTCGAAGTATCTTAGTTCGAATTTGGCGCGCTTACCTCGCGTCCGCGCGGCGCGCGATCGACGTTCGCGGCTCCCACGTCGCCTCCGGTACCTCCGCTCGCCCTGCAGGAGTACCGGAGTTCGAAGTAGCGCGTTCGGGGAGAAGACGCGGTAATTCGATCGCCGATAGTTCGATGGCTACCCGCCGATTTCGGCGGGTAGTGTAGACGTAGCCTTAGGAAATACAGGTTCAATTGCCTGCTCTGCTACAGACTTCCTGCATGGCCTTAACCAATTTTCTTAGACTCTGTGCATCTCAATTCTACATCTGTCCAATGGGAATAATAGCACAGCCATAGCATAAAGGACTGTGTGGGGATAAATACACTGGATATTGTGAGGTCCTCTGATCCTAGAGCAATGGCAGCTTAGATAGCTGATGGATTTTCCCTTACCAATTTTTTCATCATGTTTTATTGGGGGTGGGGGTACAAGCACCTATTAGCCTGTAGCAGGGCCGGCGCAACCTATTAGGCGACCTAGGCGGTCGCCTAGGGCGCTAAAATTTGGGGGGCGCTGACGCTCCTGGCGGGGGGGCGCGGGGAGGGCTGCCCACAGTAATGGGGGGGGGCGCACAGGGGAACCGCTCCCTGCCCCAGCTCACCTTCGCTCCGCCTCCTCCGCTGAGCACACAGCCCCCGCTGTAATTCTCCTCCCATCGGTGCCGCAAGCCTGGGAGGGGAGGAGAATTACAGCGGCGCCGGCGTGCTCAGGGGAGGAGGCGGAGCGAAGGTGAGCTGGGGCGGGCTCCCCGGGCAGGGTTAGCTGCCGCAAAGGGGGCCTCCCCGGTTGGGGGGGTGGCGGGCGGGGTTAGCTGCCGCGAAGGGGGGCTCCCCAGGTGGGGTTAGCTGCAGGGGGTGGGGGTAGCTGCAGAGCGGGGGGGATCCCTGGGTGGGGGGGGGTGGGGGGCGGGGTTAGCTGCCATGGGGGGGGAGGGGCGGATGGGCGGGGTTAGCTGGGTGGGGGGGCGCAAGGTGGAAGTTTTGCCTAGGGCACGAAACTTCCTTGCACCGGCCCTGGCCTGTAGGGGCAGAGCATCACCTTTGGCATCAGTAGATTTATTCCTGACTAACTATACCCCAGTGAAGAAGAGAACAGAATAACAGAATCCTAGGTCCTGAATGTGCCTGTACAGCAGCTTTACTCTACTGACAATCCATTGACTCCAATTCAGTTAGTCCTGATTTACACCACGGTGAATTACAGGGGACAATCAGGGCCATTGATTCCAATGGGGTCACTCCTGATTTACACCAGTGAGAGGAGAATGTGACCCTACTGCTTACCACTCACTCTAGAATATGGAAAAGCTTCTTTTTTTTTTAAATGCACAAGAATCTGCTCATTTGACCGCAGGGCCTCTGGTCCCATCCTACCATTCTGTTGTACCAGTTGTGTACCATTTGACTGCAGACCATCCTCACTCACTTGGCCCACTCCCCATGCATAGAATCGGGAGCCCCTCGTACAGGTGTGTACATACAGAATCTGAATTTCAACCTTTTCTGTGCCATCAGACATCACAGAAGGCATGAAGAAGGCTTCACTAATCCTGTCTATCAGGCTGTTTTATATCTTGCTGTCTTTCTATGACTTAACTTGTTTATGAAGACAGGTTGTCAACTCCCAAACTGGAGGCTGAGCGAACTGTTTTTCATCTGGTTCCCACCTAGGAACTGGCTGGCCCTACCATGAGTTACAATGCCCACAGGCATGGCTCTTGGGCTCATTGGAACACACAAGCCTTCCCACCACATCATGGTACATATTGTCCCAGATTTGAGGGGTGTGTTTACCCCAGAATTTGATCAAGCTAACTGCAACCATATTGTGTGCATTCAGCTACCATGAATTGATCAAGTAGAAGACGACCTAGTTATGGGTTAATATGAATAAGCAGGGCTTCGGAGGCGGGGGCAAATGCTAATTTCTGCTGATCAGAATTGGAGGAAGGAAGAAAAAAGAGTCAACAAATTGACACTGAAAGAACTAAGTGAACGAGAATCTTGAATTTGGGCGCCTTTGATATAGAAGGTTATTATGACTAAGATTTTTAGGAATGTTTATTGATAAGTCCTTTATTGAAGTTAGGAGAGGTGATGACCCAATAGGGGTCAGTATGATCTGTATGTTTTGTAAAAGTTAATTATAAAAAGGCTAGATAATAGAGTGTAGTTTGGAGCAGTTCTCTGAAGCTATCCTGAGAGATTTTTTCCTGACACATTACTACCTGGTGGGGAAGCGACTGGCCATTGCAGACCTTCTATAAATTACTCAATACCATCTCAGATTCTAGGTAACTATTTGAGATGTTCTAAATGTATTGCTTATGTCTGTGTGTGCTTAAATCTAATAAATTGTTGCTTTAGGTAAGAGCATGCTTACTTGTATTAATCTTTCATCAGACAGAATTGTTGTGTTCCCATTGATTTATTCCTGATGCCGCCTGGAGTGAAAAAGTTAAATTACCTCTGCTTTGGGTTCTGAAAACTCTGGGTAACAGTCCAGTCCCCAGGGAAGACTGTGCATACAGAAATTCCTGTAAAAGGCCTAGAGATTCTTTATAAGGAATTATTTCCCACCCTTGTGCTCTTCCACTGATTTTTCCATGGTGTGTGTACAGGGAAGGAAGTTAGTTGGATGTGAACAAATAGAGCTGAAAGAGAGTTTGTTATGGGGAGTCTGTGGCGCTTGGTGGTAGGGTACTAAGTCAGGAAGTAGGAAAGCCAGGTTCAAATCTCTTCATTGAGTGATTCAGAACAGATCAGTCTAATTCAGACACAGCAAAGGCTTGAATGTGGATCTCCCACAATCCAGAGCAGATCACTCCAAATCAGGCAAACCAAAGGTTTGAATCTGAGTTTCTCAAAACCCAGGCAAGTGCTCCAACCACCATGAAAGTTTGTGAAAAAGAAAATGCTTCAATGAACCAGTATATTTCTGTGAAATTTCTCCAACCAGCATTATAGGCAACTCCATATTCAGTTCACCCTATTGATACTCACCAAATGTTTGCTGAAGCTAGAAAGAAAAGCTGTGACATAAAAAAGTGTGTTTTATTTACAAGAAAAGCAATACGCCCAATCTACAACTATCACACAGGTAGATCAATATTTTTATGTATTTATTTATTGTTATAAGGTTTTTAGATAGCAACCAAATTTCACTGGACACATCACAGACACAATGGAGAGGGCAGACCATATTTTGATCTTGGCTGAATTGTTTAAATCTGTTTGCAGTGTTGTTGTAACCATTTTGGACTTAGGATATGAGAAAAACAAGGTAGGTGAGGTAATTATCTTTTATTATACCAACTTCTGTTGATGGAAGGTGCAAGCTTTTTTGCTCCACAGAGTTCTCTTTCACGCCTGGGGAAGGAAACCAGACTTGGTCCAATAAATGATATTTCCTCATCTACCATGTCTCTCTGTTTAAGTCTGGCATGAGAGTGCACATGTCGGCCTCACAGGAATAAGAAGTTCATAAAAGTTACCAGCCCTGAAATCGCTGCTTAGAATCTAAAGAGTGGTGTTTGATTCTCTGGATCTTTTCAGGCCTAAGTCCATGGAAATCAGTGCACTGACTCCTCTGGATTTTGAATGAGGCTTTAAAGAGCCCAGATGAAGCAGAGAATTCTCAAGTCAGCTCATCATCCTGTTGGAAGGGAACAGTTTTCTAGTCTTTTGTGAGCTAGCTTGGGACCTGCACATAAAATGATAGACTGGAAGGGACCTCATCAGGTCATCTAGTTCAATCTTCTACAGTCAAGGCAGGACTAAGTAGTAACTAGACCATATCTGACAGGTGTTTGTCTAGCCCATTCCTAAAAACCTCCAGTGATGGGGATTCCTTGTGCCAGCTTAACTGCAATCAGAATTTCACAAAGAGTCCCTGTTTTTCAAAATCCCATGGAGCCTATGGTTTTGTGGGTGAATACCCACTTTGNCTGATGGTGTCAAATTTGCAAATGAACTGAAGCTCAGCAGTTTCTCTTTGGAGTCTGGTCCTGAAGTTCTTTTGCTGTAAGATGGCTACCTTGACATCTGCTATTGTGTGGCCAGGGAGGTTGAAGTGTTCTCCTACAGGTTTTTGTATATTGCCATTCCTGATATCTGACTTGTGTCCATTTATCCTTTTACGTAGTGACTGTCCAGTTTGGCCAATGTACATAGCAGAGGGCATTGCTGGCACATGATGGCATATATAACATTGGTGGACGTGCAGGTGAATGAACCAGTGATGTTGTAGCTGATCTGGTTAGGTCCTGTGATGGTGTTGCTGGTGTAGATATGTGGGCAGAGTTGGCATCGAGGTTTGTTGCATGGATTGGTTCCTGAGTTAGAGTTGTTATGGTGCAGTGTGTGGTTGCTGGTAAGAATATGCTTAAGGTTGGCGGGTTGTCTGTGGGCGAGGACTGGCCTGCCTCCCAAGGTCTGTGAAAGTGAGTGATCATTGTAGATTACATGCGTTTGACGAAGTGGGTATTCACCCACGAAAGCTTATGCTCCAATACTTCTGTTAGTCTTAAAGGTGCCACAGGACTCTCTGTTGCTTTTTACAGATCCAGACTAACACGGCTCCCCCTCTGATACATGGAGTCTATAAATACCTTTAAAAAATCATGCCCAGATCAGTCTGAGGTAAGTACGTAGTCACTTTTCAAGATCTCACTAGGCATCTCCCTGCATTGTTAGGTACTATATGACTAGATGTGGCCCTCTGTGTCTCAGAGCCCCATCTGTAGAATGCACTTCAGAGGCGCATGGTGGGGATAAATGCATTAAGGCTGTGGGTGCTCAGAATCTATGGTAATGATGGCCAGATCAAGGCCTACAAGAGACACACATTCATTGTCCTGTCCGCTCATTCACAACTGCAGCAAGTGAATTTTCTGACCCAGTGTCCTCCTGAGAGCCCCCTTCACGTCATTGTTCCTCAGGCTGTAGATGATGGGGTTTAACATGGAAATGATGACTGTGTAGGAGAGAGAGAGCAGCTCCTTGGTATCAGGGGAATATGTGGACATGGGCCAGAAGTAAGTCAAGCCAGCCATTCTGTAGAAGAGAGTCACCACCATGAGGTGAGAGGAGGAGATGGAGAAAGCTTTATGCCTGCCTTCGGCGGAGGGCATCATCAGGATGGTGGAGATGATTCGGATGTAGGACACCAGGAAAAGCACGAAGGGAAACATGATGACTATTATGCTGCCCATGAGGGCATACATCTCAAACAGGTAGGTGTCAGCACAGACCACCTTGAATACTGTTGGTCTGTCACAGAAGAAGTGATTCACCTCATTGGGCCCGCAGAATGGTCTGCACAGTTGCCATGGGAATCCTGGAGATCCACAAAGTCACCGAAAGCTGGAGACACACTCTTTTGTTCATGATGACCGAGTAGCACAGCAGGTTGCATATGACTATGTGGTGGTCGTAGGCCACAGCTGCCAGGAGAAAGCACTCCGATCTCCCTAAGAAGAAGAAGAAATACATCTGCAGCACACATCCATAGAAGGGATGGCTTTATTCTCAGAGAAGAGGTCCACCAGCATCTTAGGGAAGATGACCAAGTTGAAACAGATCTCTAAGAAGGATAAGTTCCGGAGGAAGAAGTACATGAGGCTGTGAAGGGCCGGATCCACCACTGTGATTAGGATAATGAGGATATTTCCCATCAGAGTTACCATGTAAATAACCAGGAACACCACAAAGAGCAGTTACTGGAGTTGGAGGACACTGGAGAACCCAAGGAGAATGAACTCAGTGACCATGGTCTGGTTTGCCCAGGTCATTCTCCAAGGAAATGACCTGGCTCTGTGGATATGGAGAAAGCAGTGGAAATGACCAACAGCCAGGAAATGACCTGGCTCTGTGGATATGTGGAAAGCAGTGCACATGATATATCTTGACTTTAGCAAAGCTTTTGATACGGTCTCCCACAGTATTCTTGCCAGCAAGTTTAAAAAGTACGGATTGGATGCATGGACTGTAAGGTGGATAGAAAGCTGGCTAGATTGTCAGGCTCAACGGGTAGTGATCAATGGCTTGATGTCTAGCTGGCAGCCTGTATCAAGCAGAGTGCCCTAGGGGTCAGTCTTGGGGCCGGTTTTGTTCAACATCTTTATTAATGATCTGGATGATGGGATAGACTGCACCCTCAGCAAGTTCACAGATGACACTAAGATGAGGGGAGAGGTAGATATGCTGGAGGGTATGGATAGGGTCCAGAGTGACCTAGACAAATTAGAGGATTGGGCCAAAAGAAATCTGATGAGGTTCAACAAGGAGAAGTGCAGAGTCCTGCACTTAGGATGGAAGAATCCCATGCACCGCTACAGGCTGGGGACTGACTGGCTAAGCAGCAGTTCTGCAGAAAGGGACCTGGGGATTACAGTGGCGGAGAAGCTGGATATGAGTCAGCAGTGTGCCCTTGTTGCCAGGAAGGCTAACGGCATATTGAGCTGCATTAGGAGGAGCATTGCTTCATATTGAGAGATGTGATTATTCCCCTCTATTTAGGACTGGTGAGGCCACATCTGGAGTATTGCATCCAGTTTTGGGCCCCCCACTACAGAAAAGATGTGGACAAATTGGAGAGAGTCCAGCAGAGGGCAACAAAAATTATCAAGAGGCTGGGGCACATGACTTACAAGAAGAGGCTGAGGGAACTTGGCTTGTTTAGTCTGCAGAAGAGAAGAGTGAGGGGGGATTTGATAGCAGCCTTCATCTACCTGAAGGGGGGTTCCAAAGAGGATGGATCTCATCTGTTCTCAGTGGTGGCAGATGACAGAACGAGGAGCAATGGTCTCAAGTTGCAGTGGGGGATGTCTAGGTTGGATATTAGGAAACACTATTTCACTAGGAGGGTGGTGAAGCACTGGAATGGGTTCCCTAGGGAGGTGGTGGAATCTCCATCCCTAGAGGTTTTTAAGGCCCAGCTTGAGAAAGCCCTGGCTGGGATGATTTAGTTGGTTTTGGTCCTGTCCTGCTTTGAGCAGGGGTTTGGACTAGATGACCTCCTGAGGTCTCTTCCAACACTGATATTCTATGATTCTATGAAAGACATGAAGGCAATTACTGCCCTTTGTTACATTGGTTCAAACAGAAGGACTTCACTGGGATTGTACACAGTTGCTCAGAGCAGAATCTGGTCCATGCACGGTAGAATCCTGGAATTCTATAGGTTCCACTTCCACTTCCAAGAAGGAACTCAGTGTTACCCAGTGGAATCCACTCTGTTCCCAAGCTAGACATTTTAGGATGAAGATGTCTTCTTTCAATGTGTAATCAGGAGTGCCACCTTGTCTAGTTTCCTGCTCAGTTCCCTCCTCTGGCTGTTCAATCTTCCTTTACTCGGTATGGCCAAGGTTGGTCAAAGAGCCAAACTGTAAGCACATCAGCAAAGTCTGTGTGATGTTTGTTCTCTCCTGTATTAACTTGGGTTAGTGGTAGAGGATTAAAGATGAGGCTACGCAGAAGACTTCATTCAGCAAGTTTGAAATAGGAATCACTATCGTGCATTGGCCTCCAGGAGATAAAGTGGAACTCTAATGTAGCTAGAGCATTTTGTTTTTAGTTGTGGAAAATTTTTAAGAAAAAAGAATTTGTTTGTATCAACATTTTCATTGAAAAAAATTATTGAAACTTTTCATTTCTGGCCAAATATTGGTTATCCAATTAAAGTTGTTGTTTTGTTGTTGTTGTTGTTTTAAATAAAAACAGACACATTCAGTGGACGTTTTTATTTACTCAAAAATCCAGTGTTCTTTCCAAAGAAAACTTTGGTGGAAAAATTTTGACCAGCCCTAAATACGGTCCAGATTCTCCTCCTATTTGCTTTGGTACAAACACAAATAACAGATAGAAGATCTGATTCTGTGTGGTGCTGAAAGTCTCCTACAGGGTGCTAACACTCACAGCTCTCAGCATCTCAAAGAATTTGGATTTCAGAATGAATTTTTCCAAGATACCTTGGGGATTTAGACACATAGCTGTCATAAAAAGAATGGCATGTTTCTTGGGTGTGCTCCTATCATCCCATCTGAAATTGTCCATGTCACCAGAACTTTTTATTCTGCGTCTGTAGAGCTCCTAGCACACTTGGGACTCCTAGGGGTTACCACTATGCAAATAATAAATAACAAAGTAGTAATAATAGGACTAGTAAAAAAAATCCATAAACCCTTTTTTCAGTGGAAAATTGGGGGTTTGATTAAATGAAAATGTTAAAAGCATGTGTCTGCTTTCTGTATAGTCTTGTATTTTTTATTTTTATTTTTTTGGTCAAAAAAACAAAAAGCCAGAATCCAACAATTTTTGGGTGAAGACTGAAAAAAAAATTCAGTTCTTGGCATACTTTGACCAAAAATGTTTGTGTTTCGTGTTTTGAGAAAAAGTTAGAATTTTCCATCAAAAAAATCTAACTGGATTTACTTCTTCCCTTTATGTATATCTGTCTATTTGCCTTTCTCCATCTATAAAACATTATTATTAATTATTATTATTATAACACTGAACAGAGAAGCTTACTCTTCCTACCCAATTTAAAAGCAACAAAGCAAATCAAGACAAAACATAATTCCTCATTGCATGCAACTGTAAGAGAGGATAACAAATTGATGAAAAGAGAGGAGGAGCTTTCTGAAGCAATGGGTTTGGAAGGAGGAGGAGAGAGAGCATTTGATTACTTAGGGACACTAGATCATTCAGTGGGGTGATGAAGAGGGGGATGATGTTTCTGTTATTAGGAAATCAAGAAGGGTCAGGGTTTAATGAGAAAGAAATGCATGAGATGGGGAGAGAGATCGGCACCAAACAAGACACTAGTGACTAATCCCAGAGATCACAATTTTCACAGCTTGAGATGTCACAACCCAGTGGCCCCCTCCCTCAGGCAGATTGGTAACAAAAATCTGTCACAGAGAAACCTATTACCTCATTTTCAGAAGGGATGTGGGTCCCATTCCCAGCTCTCCGACAGATTCTCTGTGTGGCCTTGAAGGAGTCACCTATACTGGAATCTTCAAACAAATTTAGGGGAGTTTGAGGCCTTAATCCTTTTGAATTGCTAAGTGACTGGGGTACCTAGCTCACATAGATTCCTTTACAATCCCAGCCAAAGCCTGTACAATTTCCAGCAATGCAACAGGGAATTAACCTCTTACTTCCCTTGTTGTATTTTATGACACAACCTAATTTTCTCCAGCCTCGGGTACTGTGGAACATGTAGGAGGGTGAAATTTTCAGTGGAGTTAGAGAAGGAAGGCAAAAGACAGGGGATCAGAAGAGAGATGAGAATTGGGGTCGGGGATGCAGGGTTTGAGATTGGAGCAGGATACCAAAAGGCAAAGCCAGAGAGGCAGCCAAGGACGTGAGACTGTATGGTCCCAGTCAGAAAGAGATGAGGAGGAGGTGGAGGGCAGAGACCTGGGAGACACCAGCAGATGGGGGGCAAGGACAATGAGAGAAATGGTGAATCAGTGCCTAGAGAGGAAGGAGGACCAGACACATGGAAGCCAAGAGAATGGAGCAAGCATTGGTGCGAATGATCAGTGCGCCAANTCATTCAGTGGGGTGATGAAGAGGGGGATGATGTTTCTGTTATTAGGAAATCAAGAAGGGTCAGGGTTTAATGAGAAAGAAATGCATGAGATGGGGAGAGAGATCGGCACCAAACAAGACACTAGTGACTAATCCCAGAGATCACAATTTTCACAGCTTGAGATGTCACAACCCAGTGGCCCCCTCCCTCAGGCAGATTGGTAACAAAAATCTGTCACAGAGAAACCTATTACCTCATTTTCAGAAGGGATGTGGGTCCCATTCCCAGCTCTCCGACAGATTCTCTGTGTGGCCTTGAAGGAGTCACCTATACTGGAATCTTCAAACAAATTTAGGGGAGTTTGAGGCCTTAATCCTTTTGAATTGCTAAGTGACTGGGGTACCTAGCTCACATAGATTCCTTTACAATCCCAGCCAAAGCCTGTACAATTTCCAGCAATGCAACAGGGAATTAACCTCTTACTTCCCTTGTTGTATTTTATGACACAACCTAATTTTCTCCAGCCTCGGGTACTGTGGAACATGTAGGAGGGTGAAATTTTCAGTGGAGTTAGAGAAGGAAGGCAAAAGACAGGGGATCAGAAGAGAGATGAGAATTGGGGTCGGGGATGCAGGGTTTGAGATTGGAGCAGGATACCAAAAGGCAAAGCCAGAGAGGCAGCCAAGGACGTGAGACTGTATGGTCCCAGTCAGAAAGAGATGAGGAGGAGGTGGAGGGCAGAGACCTGGGAGACACCAGCAGATGGGGGGCAAGGACAATGAGAGAAATGGTGAATCAGTGCCTAGAGAGGAAGGAGGACCAGACACATGGAAGCCAAGAGAATGGAGCAAGCATTGGTGCGAATGATCAGTGCGCCAATGCCAGAGGATGTTGTGAAGGCCAAGACTATAACAGGGGTCAAAAAAGAACTAGATAAATTTAGGGAGGATAGGTCCATCAATGGCTATTAGCCAGGATGGGCAAGGATGGTGTCCCTAGCCTCTGTTTGCCAGAAGCTGGGAATGGGCAACAGGGGATGGATGACTTGATGATTACCTGCTCTGTTCATTCCCTCTGGGGCACCTGGCACTGGCCACTGTTGGAAGACAGGATACTGGGTAGATGGCCTTTGGGTCTGACCCAGTTTGGCCGTTCTTATGTTCTTATGTTCTAGTGCTGCTGATGGCAGCAAAATATTGACTAGTATATGCTGACTAGAATATAAATATATATCATATTAATAATATGTTTTATATATGAGTATGCATTCAGCACCAATAATATTAAGCACAAATATTGTTACAGTGATTGAGCCTAAACTGGCTTATACCATAATCCTGTTCATTTATGCTAAATAGCCCATAACACCTTACATTTGTGGAAGTGAGCATTTCACACAAACAGATAAGAAACTTGATAAAAGCAAGATACGTTCATTCTATGTCCTAGTACAAACTAGGTAGTATCTCCACAAAGCAGTAACTGGAATGCTAGTATACAGAACAAAGATATGGAAGGAAGAGAACAACATGTTAGGTAACTGGGGCAAACTGATGGGTTGGATTTTAGTGCCATGTAAAGAAAAGTGTAACTTGTAAAATCACTTAAGCAATATAGTGAAAATGTGTAACATGGAGAGCACCCCTTCTGCGTAAGGAAGATGTAACATGGCTGTACAAGACTGCTCTTCAGAGACTGATATTGCATTAAACCATATTAATAAATGTGACTAGCATTGATTATTTGGTCTCTTGAGTATATTTCATAATGAAATAAAGAACCAAAGTGTGGCTGGGCAATCGACTATATAATTTATCAACAAAAGAGGTTGAGGCATTTTTTAAGCTACCTTTACAGTTAACTCAAAGAAGGTCATTGGGTCATTGCGGTATAATAGTGGGAGCATCATACAGCGTCATTTACAGAATGGGAAGTCAATGCAAGTAAGGAGAGTGGCAGCACTGATGCATATTTGTGGTATTTGATAGAGATCTCCAAATACTGTATGACCCTTCATCGCAACAAGGT
Source organism: Platysternon megacephalum (assembly GCA_003942145.1). Lineage (NCBI taxonomy): Eukaryota > Metazoa > Chordata > Testudines > Platysternidae > Platysternon > Platysternon megacephalum. The sequence continues at coordinate 1,785,080 of QXTE01000251.1, forward strand.
GACAGTCCCCAAAGGAGATTAGATAGATAGATAGATAGATAGATAGATAGATAGATAGATAGTGCGGCAGAGCTCTGACCTTGTCCCCGTGGGTCCCGCGCTTCCAGGTGGTTTATGCTAGCCTCAGAGGCTCACTGTGACCCTCCATAAAAAGAACAGGAGTACTTGTGGCACCTTAGAGACTAACACATTTATTTGAGCATAAGCTTTCGTGGGCTACAGCTCACTTCATCAGATGCATGTAGTGGAAAATACAGTAGGAAGATATATATATACACAGAGAACATGAAACAATGGGTGTTACCATATACACTATAAGGAGAGTGATCAGTTAAGGTGAGCTATTATCAGCAGGAGAGAAAAAGAACTGTTTGTAGTGGTAATGAAAATGGCCCATTTCCAGCTCATTTTTCTCTCTAAGGTGCCACAAGTACTCCTGTTCTTTTTGCGGATACAAACTAACACGGCTGCTACTCTGAAACCTGTGACCCTCTGTGACGGGTTGGTTCACAGAAACCCACTTGGGAGCTGCCAGCTGATGTGCAAAGGCTACCTCTGTTTCTATTCTCCCCTGCCAGCTACAGGTAGTTCCAGCACTCAATCTTGCTGATAGCCAGACACACCTATCTGCTTCAGACACAGACCAGAGTCTGAACCACCTATCCCAAAGCTGCAGGTTTACCTGAGAACAGCTCACAGAAGTCTGCTTGCCTTTAACACTCAGATGCCCAATTCCCAATGGGGTCTAAACCCAGATAAATCCGTTTTACCCTGTATAAGCTTTATACAGAGTAAACTCATAAATTGTTCGCCCTCTATAACACTGATAGAGAGATATGCACAGCTGTTTGCTCCCCCAGGTATTAATACATACTCTGAGTTAATTAATAAGTAGAAAGTGATTTTATTAAATACAGATAGTAGGATTTAAGTGATTTCAAGTAGTAACAGACAGAACAAAATAAGTTACCAAGCAAAATAAAATAAAATACGCAAATCTATGTCTAATCAAACACTGAATACAGATAATCTCACCCTCAGAGATGCTTCAGTAAGTTTCTTCTCAGACTGGACACCTTCCAGGCCTGGGCACAATTCTTTCCCCTGGTACAGCTCTTGTTCCAGCTCAGGTGATAGCTAGGGGATTTTTCATGATGGCTTCTCCCCCCTCTGTTCTCTTCCACCCCTTTATATATCTTTTGCATAAGGCGGGAATCCTTTGTCCCTCTGGGTTCCCCCACCCCTCACTGGAAAAGCACCAGGTTAAAGATGGATTCCAGTTCAGGTGACATGATCACATGTCACTGCAAGGCTGCATTATTCACTTGCCAGCACACACATATACAGGAAGACTCACAGGTAAATACAGCCATCTGCAGACAATGGCTCTGGTTAATGGGAGTCATCAAGATTCCAAACCACCATCAATGGCCCACACTTTGCATAATTACAATAGGCCCTCAGAGTTATATTTTATATTTCTAGTTTTAGATACAAGAGTGATACATTTATACAAATAGGATGATCACTCTCAGTAGATTATAAGCTTTGTGATGATACCTTTTGCATGAAGCATATTTCAGTTACATTAAACTCACTTATGTTTTTATAAAACTATTCCAATTACATTATATTCACTTATCATGTTTTTACAAAATTATATAGACTGCACAACGTCACACCCTCCATGTAGCCCGTCTCTCTCTAGGGCCAGGGTTACAATCTACTGAGCCCTTTTCATCAAAAGCCAGCAAGGAGGTTGGTGAGAGAACTCCCAGAGTCTCTGTTGTCCCTACGGGCTTATTCAAGAACAGTTTAGCCTCCTGTCCTGACAGGGGCCTGTCTTCCCCTCTCAGGAGGTGTTTCTGTAGTAGCGGGTTGTGGGGAACCCAGGCCTGCCCTCTACTCCGGGTTCCAGCCCAAGGACCCTAGTGGCAGCAGCTGTTTGCAGCCGAACTTTCACTGCCAGAGCTGCTACACTTCCCTGGGCCAGTTCCCCATAGCTCTCCCAGTTCTCTCTCTTAACGCCTTCTTCACTCTTACCTTAGGGCTCCCTTTCCAGTGGCTTGAGGGTGTCTTCATTACCCAGCCCTTCAGCCCCACTTCCTCTGGCTCCCTGGTTCTCCCTGGCCTGACCAGAGTGAGCCTGTGACGGGTTGGATCACAGAAACCCCCTTGGGAGCTGCCAACTGATGTGCAAAGGCTACCTCTGTTCCTGTTTTCCCTGCCAGCTCAGTGGCTTCAGCACCCTGTCTTGCTGAAGCCAGACACACCTGTCTGCTCCAACACAGACCCAGGGTCTGAATTACCTGCCCCACAGCTGCAGGTTTACCTGAAAACAGCTCACAGAAGTGTGCTTGTCTTTAGCACTCAGAAGCCCAACCCCCAGTGGGGTCTAAACCCAAATAAATCCGTTTTACCCTGTATAAAGCTTATACAGGGTAAACTCATAAATTGTTCACCCTCTATAACACTGATAGAGAGATATTCACAGTTGTTTGCTCCCCCAGGTATTAATACATACTCTGAGTTAATTAATAAGTAGAAAGTGATTTTATTAAATACAGATAGTAGGATTTAAGTGATTCCAAGTAGTAACAGACAGAACAAAGCAAGTTACCCAGCAAAATAAAATAAAATGCGCAAATCTATGTCTAATCAAACTGAATACAGATAATCTCACCCTCAGAGATGCTTCAGTAAGCTTTTTCTCAGACTGGACACCTTCCAGGCCTGGGCACAATTCTTTCCCCTGGTACAGCTCTTGTTCCAGCTCAGGTGATAGCTAGGGGATTCTTCATGATGGCTCCTCTCC